>JAOVVB010147893.1:0-11896 GCA_028570985.1 Heterobranchus longifilis
AGAGCTAGAAACTAACAAAACTAACACACACACTAACCGATTGAGGCAACAGCAGACCAGCAACTCCTGTGTTCTGTGAGGTAAAATGACTGTTTTTGTCAATGGAGTCTGGTGGCTTTGATGAGAGCATAGATAACCGTTTCAATTGCCCAGGTGTAAACTTAAACAGAGCTGACAGCAAGGTAAAGCAGTGAAAATATTGTAAATAATGCAGTACAATGCTTAGCTTCCGTGCCGTGACTCTTGTCTGCTTCTCCAAACTGGGGGGGGGGGGCGTGCAGACCACCATCTACTGTAGATAATACACTGGATAAGTACCTCACACAACCCCACTTCAAAACTATCCCTTTAAGCATGCGGAGGAAACAAGCATAAAAACACAAGATAGCAGACAAAGATCTTTAAAGCATCTGTTACGGGTTTCTACCACCGATAGCACTTTGACTTAATGCTGAGACCGAAACAGGCCGACAATCTTGATAGAGATCGCATCTCTGTTGCACAACCTTTATGGCCCGGGGTATTTTACTGCACTCACCCAGAGAGGGCCCGTTTCAGACAATGACTCTTTCATACACATTACAGGCTGCCCTCGAAAACACTTAAGTAGGAGGGAAAGAGCGGAGAGAGTCGACCCCCTTGTCTTAAATACTTCAGCACACTTCCCCTCCGTTAATGTGCAGAACTACTGTCCAAGAGTAAGAGGAAACTTCTGGAGTGATTAAGACCGGGAGCGCCTCTCGCTTCCTCTTTTGCTAGACTGCACAAACACAAGACTGTGCAGTGGCGCTGCGAAAACGGTATCAACGGAAGGGTCGCGTGTCCTCCAAATTAATGACAAACGCAAATCAAATCAAATCAATTAGCTCCGGACTGAAAACAGGAGTTTCGAGACGAGATTTCAAACATTAAAACACATTTTTTTGAAGTGGAAGCACCGACAGAACAGTCTGATCACTCTGCGGAGGATGAGAAAAGCAACAAGAGCGGTGGTTTGTGTCTCACACACACACAGCAGTAAACAGAAAGGCTCTGGGAGGGTGCTGCAAACAGTCAGAGATATCTCCGGTCTTCCCAACAACCATCCATCTCTTTGTCACGCGCTCTCCTTTCTTTCTCTAAATTATCTCTCACTTTGCTCAACTCACAGCCGTGTACGGAGTGAGGGGGGTGTAGCAGAGGACAAATATGGTTTGGACTCTACATCAGAAGAAGGCAGAATAAACATTTCATTTGATTAACTGAGCTTTGTGCAGTATCTTAATGAAATCTGCCAAGCTGACCGGCGCACACTAATGTCTGCTCCCAAGTATTTCATTTTTTAGTTAAAGCACGTAATGACTGAATTGAAAAATCAAATGACAATGAAATGAAAATGACAAATAAAGGAAATCTTAATCTCAAATCTCAATTCATGGTGCATTGACAAAAATCTTCATTTTACTTCTTAATAGGCATGATAACTCAATTTTGGACGTCAGTATCGAGAGGTATCGCTTTTTTTTTTGCTTTGTAACTGTTAATATCTTACTACCATGTGCTGCTATGACAGGCGGCTCAATGCCAGCCACCAAGTTAATGCGTAAAATAACGTTACAACGTTCAATGTGCTCATAAAGTTATTTTTAGTATGATTGTTTTGATCACGGATAACAGCGATAAGCTATCCCACAATTGAATTCTCCACATAACGTTAGCTACAGTAGCTGTACGGGTAATCGACTCGTTAGCAAGTTAACGTAACGTTAGCTAAAGTTATTTGCGGCTATTTCATTAGAATGAAATGACATGCCATGATGACTAAACGTAATGTCAATAAAACCTTCATTTCATTTATTTAACTGCACATAAAAACATTGAACAATATAAATAATTATGCAGAATATGCAAAGGAGTCTCCCCTAGTTTTGATTAAGAAAAAACAAACTAACAAAATAAACTTAACTGAATACAATTTAAAACAAGTAATTAGTTACAAAACATAAAAACATTAACTTGTAACAAGCTACTTCACGACGTCATCAAAAACTAATTTAGCCTAAGTCTCCATTGTTATGTTTTTTTGCAATTACTCTATAATATTTTTTTGTAATGATAATATAATGCGAGTACTCGTATATGGAAATTACTTCAAATGCCCATATCTACTTCTTAAATCCCTCAGACGTATATAAAAACCTTTATCATTTGAGTTATGTGGCTGTGTGAATACCAAGCCTGTTGAGGAGGTATGCCATTATCCAGGCGAGGCTGGCCAAAAAAGAATGCACCTTATTCATCTATTCACAAGGACAAGCGTGGAGGTCATTCAAGTATCTGCGCTCAGGAATGCACCTCTTTATTCAGCGTCTCACTGCAGCAGCGGAGCCTCTGCAACGGCTGAGTGTCGCTCGTGTCGTCAGTCACTCCTCATCCACTTCTGCAGAGGTGCCATGCAAAGTGCGACTATACGCGTAATGCAAAAGATGAGTACACAGACTTGCACGGAGCGCTGAATAAAAATAAGATTCAAATCTGTTTCACCTCTATCTTAACAGAATATTTGTTTACTGCCAGAGATGCAGCAGGTTCTGCACCGTCTTCAATAGCGGACTTTGTTCTGGAGTGTTCCCGGCAGCTCCTTGCTGGTGCGGACAGGCCGGCTGCTGTTGTCTCCTCTGTGTGACGCCCGGTGGGATGGCTCTGTTTGATCTGCCTGCTGGCTCCCATTGTACTGCGCCTGTCCCTCTCCCTCATCCCTCTGAATTCAATATCTGAAAAGCTTGGATTAGATCACTGCCTTTGTTCAGCAAATGAAAGTCCCCTTTTCACCTTACATGATTCAATTCTTAAATAAAGCTCCGGCCACGAAGTGTTGGGGGTATCGAGGTTCACGGCCATCACTACGCTAGACTAGCATTAGCGGATCCTTAGCGGATCAGAAAGACATCAATGGGATGATTACTCCATTTCCCCCCCCCCACACAGAGCTACACCTGCAGAGAACCATTCAGTCCTGGATCAAGGGTGGCGACGCAGCGCGGCAACTGTTCCCATAGCAACGGGCAGATACATACGACAGGGAAAGCAGAGCACGCAGAGTGGATGGGGATTACCAATTCGCAGGTAAACCGTCTGAAGTGAGCGTCCTTTCTGCAGGGACGAAAATGCGAACCACAGGACGCGACGTCGTTTGTGAATGAAAAAGACGTTTGCTGTACTTCGACAATAATGGGCTGCTTTTAAGTTCCGCGTCTCCAGTGGAGAGGACGAGGAGGAGGCCACAGCAGCTGAGAAAGACATTTCACATTTTTCTTTTCTTGCTCTCTCAGTCTGTCCTCGGTGCCGTGGCAGGGCTCCTACCCTCTGGAGCTCAACTTGCGGCCCGTGGGTCAAAGCTGGCCCTCGCTAAGGTTGCAGGTGGTCCTCCAAACATTTTTTAATTCACAATGATTCACACTGGGATTGTTTTGTGCTTTGAATGTAAATAAGGTGCCACGGTGCATTAAAGGCACTGAATGCAAAATGAGAAGTATTTATAATGTATTCTCTTTTAGGCTATAATATATTCCCACCTGCCCATTTGCACATCTGCACAATTGTATGTTGTTTATGTTTATGTTTTTTAATGATGTGCTGTGTTATGTTTGTATTTTTAATGGATTGGAGAAGCCAAAGACAAACTTCCACTAAGGTGGACAATAAAGTCAATCTAATCTAATCTATTAATGTCTGTTAATTAACTGGCCCCTGGCCTCCAGTCATTTTGCAAAAGTGGCAAAGCAAGTCGAGTATCCCTGCTCTGGAGTGTGCAGCAGAGCAGACTGCAGCTCTCTGCCAAAGACACTGACAGCAGGGATGTGCTGCAGAGAGAGACAGATATATTACAGTAAATAGGGAGGAAACCAGGGATCGACATGAAGGAGAACACGCGGTAATAGATGCTTTAAGTGGGAGGACGAGAAACGATAGCAAGCTGCAGAGGCTGCGTGCCGTTTGGCACGCTGCTCGTTTCTTACTGCTTCCCCTTTTATCCCTCTCCCCTTATCCTGGGCCCCTCTGTGGAGTCGGGGGGGTTGGGCGTTTGGGGAGGAGGGAGAAACTATTCCAGAAATGTCCTGTTACTCCCGCGGAAGAGGGTGCTTTGTTTAGTTTAAGTGATGATGCTGGTGGAGCTGCATTTCCTCCGCCTGTGACATATAAACTGTTGCGCTGTTAAGGAAGGGCCGCCCTACATTTCACTGTATGGACCACAATAAGGAGGTCGTCAGCAATAATTGTGCTGAATAACATTTTAAATTAGCACCTTAGGGAATAACCTCAGGGGATCGATGGAAATTAAAACAAGAGTTTGATATTCAGGGCTGCACCCGAATCTGATTTGGCCGTTCAGTACGAAGATTCGACTAATCGTTCCTTTTTTTTTCACAGACTATCTGGTATTAATGATGATTTCGACCACATTAACAGTCAAATAACACGGTTCCTACACATTTTCCAATTAAAAATTCCAGACTTTTCCAGACTAAAATTTCCTGACTTCTTTGACATCCGAGTACAAACAGCTATGTTGATTATCTGGCTCCCTCATGGTACGTGTCCACAGGGGCGTTTTTGGACGTGAATTTATCTCCCGTGACTAATGACCAACAAAGAAACCAGAGCCGATATGTTTTCTATGCTTTGCTGCACCCGACTGGACGGGTCTGCTCCCAGATTTCAAACCGGTCAAACATGGCGGCTCGTTTGGAAACTTTCTCTTCTATTACAAAAAATAGTTCACCGAAATGTGTGAGAAATAAGTCATGCAGATGCTGAAACTGTCATTTTAGGGAGGGACGGCTGTCAACCGCAGCGGACTGTACTCTGTCTCGTTTACCATGTTTTGTGGGTAACTTTTTTTGCCGTGTGATCACCATTCATATCTACAGACCACCTTTGGGAAACACTGCTAGAATATAAAAAAAAGAATGTAAATGCACACTGACAAAAACAAGAGTTTCAAGTCAACTGAAGGGTCACCCACAATGATTAACTTTCAGGGGTCAGCCTGAAACCCGATGTCCCAAAACAAGTATGAAGGTTTAGGACACCCCTCTCAAAGCATTGTGCTCCTCCACCCTGCTAACACTTTCCAGAGTGCCACCATTATAGTGTGACATTCAGAAAAGGGCTTCTGGAGAACCTTCCATACAGCAACAACACAAAGCGCTTTTTGTTTGGAGAGTTTTAGGTACGTCACCAGTTAGCAAAGGGGGGGGGGAGAAAAAAACACCCCAATAAAAACACACACAAGCAAGGCATGAAATTATTTCGAGCGGGCCCTTATAAGGCAAGGCACATCAGTTGAAAAAGTCCCCCTTTTTTCCAAGAAGTAAACCAGCGAATCCAAATCCAGCAGCATTCACAGGAACACGTAGCAGTGCCACAGAGCGTACCCTGCTATTTTGCCTCCCGTGTCAAAAAATGACTCACGTCTTGCAGACGGTTACACCATCTCTCACGGAGATTCGTACGGAGATTTCCTCTGATGTGAAACGGCTATAGTAACGTCTGGGGCACAGAAGCAGCAACAGCTGACTCCTGCTGACAGACTCTCAAGCTGCATTTAGGCTCAATGGATGGACCGTGAGTCAACAGATGCCTGTTTATTTAATGCCAAACACACACAGCTGCCCAGTGTGTGAGTCATGCTCGACTCGGATGTTATCTGGGAGACTGTGTCCAGGACAGCGTGGCCCCGCAGCAGAACAATGAGACCTCAGTCAGCAAGGGTGTCTTCAAAACACACATACAGCCACACACACACTCTTGATCACTTCCCCCCCAGTGACTGTGCTCATGTAGCAGCTGATGTAATGACCAACTTAAAGGAACAGTTCACCTGCTAAATGATCTTTGCATTACTCACAAAGTGTTGCGTTGAATAAGAAAACTTTGTCGCTCGTCTCCACGGTGAACGAAGAATCAAAAAACAGAGTAAAGTCAATGAATTTAAGTAATAGGCGACGGTGTTAACAACAGCGAAACTATATCAAAACATCAGTTTACAAACTCTCACACAACTCGTGCAGTATAATCAAAGATAATGGATATTTAGAAAGATACGGCACCGCCAATACCACCAATGATAGGAAATGGTACACTCTCCTATATGGGCGCAGTCTCGTTTGAAAGTGTAGCAGATGTAATCTGGGTGGACGATTTGCACAATTTATTCATATTTTAGATATCTACACGGCTAACAGACATATTTAGGATTATAAAAATGAGTAATCTGTGGCAATCGTGGGCGTTAGTTGACGTTAGCTTAGCTGTGTTGTCGCGAACAAAGTTAATTTTCTCCTGACTTGTCCGTCTGAAAAATGCCATTTAAGTGTCAGAATGTTCTGGAGAGATGTGGCTTGTGAAAACTGGGTCCAATATTTACTTTGGGGCGAAAGGATTGATCATAATCTGTGCATGCACTTCTGCTAAAACCTTAGTATTTACAACACTTTTCGCTACTCATCCGCTACTTGTCAGAGAGACTTGTGCAGGCGTACTACTTTTCTGTGCGTGAGACTGCGAAAGTGTTGTAAATAGTACAGTTTTCTCCGTTCACCGTTGAGGGACAAAAACTAAGTTTTCCTCACAAATTCAACGCAACACTTGGTGAGTAATTGACATGCAAATGTTCATTTTGCGGGTGAAATATTCCTTAAATACATCTCAGGAGTAATGAGGATGATGCTAGGTCTTAACTAATTCGCCTGCACATAATATGACCATGTACGCACTTGAAGGTGCGTGCACTTTTACAGGGGATCCTCTTCACAAGTCCAGTCTTATAAAGTTTTACGAGCAGGCACATAAAACACAAGAGCTGTTCAACTCCACTTCCTTTATTCTCCCACTTTCTCAATTATTTACAGATATTTCTACCCAAGCTATTTCCACAAAGTTTCTCCTATATTTCTTTAAGACTGAAGTTTTCCTTTTCCTAGTCTGGTGACGTGAGACCACAGTTACAGTAGTCAGCATCCCGGGACAATGGGTCCTGTTCAGGCTGGGCACGGTCCTCCCAGTCTCTGCTCACAGCCTAATTTTAGTAACATGGCTGCCGTGCCTTCCCCTCCCCAACACACTTCTCATTCTAAATTGGGTGGGCTGCTCAGCGAGTTCAAGCCACACTTTGACCGAATAAGGAACCGGCGATGTAACAAGCGCTGCAGCTTTCCTCCTCCTGCTCTGACACACAGCAGGAATGTCCGTTTGAGAGCGGGCAGCCATGGTAACGTCATGGCAACGCCTCTCCCTGTTTGCTGGACAAGTATACAGTCTGGGCTGGGGTTAGGACTGTAACTACGCTGAGCAGCTGGATGTTTTAGACAGGGGTGCTCGGCCCACGGTGGTCTGAGAACTTTGCTGAGCTGAGCCAGGTTGAGGGAATAAGTTAGGTTCATGACCCGGAAACTTTTTGTCATATGTCCTAAAGGCCAGGTCAAGGCCAGCTACAGAACAGCAACCCTACACCTGGAATGATTTGATGCCTTGCTCAACGGCATGTCAGCAGGGTAGATACTCAGAAGAACTCAGGTCATCAGCATGAATTAAAGACTGTCTAAGCCAGGGGGGCCCAAAGTGTGGCCCGGCCCCCAAAATGTCAGCTCAGAAACATTTAGTTTCTGAATTTGACATAAAATGCATGTATTATATTTTAAATCATCTGCAGTTCATTGCAATACTTTTAGATTCGACAGGTCAAACTGTGTCCTCCTTAAAAGTGTCTGTCATGTTTGACAACTTGTAGAAAGATACTGGTTTCTGGTGTTGCAGGAATCACGTTCCCTCATCAATGCTAGTGCTGTTAGCTAAAGTTAGTCAATCATATGCTGGCTCCCGAAATTGGTACTCGTTCATCAAAACTTTGAGCACCACTAACATTTTTTTATATTTAAGCTGCTGATATATTTTCAGCATTTAAATGCCTGAACAAACAAGACAAGTAGGGTTGCAATCAGGCTAAAGATGAGCTGTCTGAACAGGGCTGCGACAAAAATGGTCGATTAATCCGTCCAAAATAAAATAATAACTGTTATGGAATATAATGGAGAGAATATTGTGCTGAATTCATGTCTCCAACCTGCTTTTTTGTTACCTCTTTATGCCTAAGGCCTTGGAATTATTAAGACTTACAATATTTATTGTAGGAAATGTAATATATTTGGACTGTCGGTGGGACAAGACAAGTGATTTGATGACATCATCTTGGGCATTTTCAGACATTTTATTGTCCAAGCAATTTAGCGATTAATTGAGAAAATAATCAGCAGATTAATAGATAATGAAGATAATCATTAATTGCCGCCCTGGCTGGGTATCATCTGAAGTTTTCTTTTTTCTTTTCTTACTTTGAGGAATACAAGCATGTTTTTCTCCAAAAACCTTTATTCTTATTTCACAAAAGAAGCCAAACTTCTCAAATACAATTGATTCAAAAACAATTCCTAAACAAAATGAAGTTGAGAACTGGCAAAAATGACGATTTAAGTCAGAACCCGTATGATCAAACAATAAGCAAAGAAGGGTACGAATTCAACCAGCCACCTTTTAATACTCAATAGTTTTCAATACTCAGTCCTATGGGCAGATTTTGACCTTTTGAGGTTTGGCCACATGTCTGAATCCCCAGCGCTGCACTGGGTGGAGTCCTGAGACCACGCTGACAGAGATGAGTGTACAGAGGAGTCAGATTCTGGTGGAATATGGAAACGCCATCACATCCTTGGTGTGGCTCTGACTCAGGCTGACATCACTCAGTGGAAACCTCGAGACTTCCAGTCAGACACAGGCCTACTGTGCTGGAGCACAGGAGTGCTGTCTAAGAACCAACGGTTTCTGTGGAAAGTTGGACACTGAGAAGAGAGGTTTACTGCATAACCATGCTACGGCAATGATGTAAGCTAATTCAACAATGTTATAACTGCTGCGTTTAGCCTCCCAGCAGAAGAGATAAGTTCAGGTTTCTACAAGCGCAGGACGGGTGTTTGGCGATGAGTAATACAGATCCAAAATGACGGAAAAGCAAACAGACAGCCATGTGGGAGATCAGCATGAACTAACAATCACCCTCGCTCTGACTGTTGTTTCAAGTGTCCAACACAAACACCGTGCTGCATACAGAGATCGGCACCAGCTCCAACTCTCCGCCCACTTACACATTCATAGACCCCAGGCTGATGACTAGGGCAGACTCATGTATTCACACTTGCACATACACAAAGCCCATCTTTTTATCTTCATTCTCCCTGTTTTTCCTCACATTTGCATTGGAAATTACATGGAAAACTAGCCTCCACATATCGATCTGAAATTTCTTCAAAATTAAATTCTCCGCACAGGGTTGAAATCAATGATTTTGATCCTGTAGCAACTCCTTCAGGACACATGTCTCGTCTAGACAGCTGTGAACCACCCTTTGGCACCGAAACAATGGCAGCATGCTGTTACCACACATGCCAGATCTGCATGGCAGCAAAAGCCGGTGCAGGCCACACAAACACCGGCCTCATCAGTAATTCCGAGCAGACAGTGCGTCTCTCTCTCTCTGGCCACTCGCCGGTTGCGTCCACTCTGACCTGCAATTAAGTTGCCTTTCACTCCCAGTCTGGGACATGCTGCCTGCTGGCTTTTCACGTCATAAAAATCAAACATGCAAAACAATAGAGGGACAGCTCACACACAAGTCTTCAAGTTTGCATGAGTGTAGACTGTACATTTATGCATCATATTACCATGTATTAACTATGCATTTACCTTGTAAAAAGAAACTGTAAAAACTGAAATTATCATTGGATTTTCAACTTTCCGACAGTCCTTCAACAGATTATTTTCCGCCAGGAAACGTGACCAAAACTAAGCTTAAAATAGTGATTTTTCATTAAAATAATAATAATAATGCCCCTACCAGATTCTGTAAAAGAAACATTACATTTTGTGCTCCTCAGCGCATCGACAAAAAAAATCAGTGAAACTTCGACTGAACTGCAGGCTGTTTACAGCATATGTATCGTGATACACAGGCCACAATATCATGCATATTGCAATACACGTATCGCAAAACAACAGCTGTTGTTTATTATTCTGTAGAACAGCGATCATACAAATTAAAACCAGGCCAGAGATCTTAAAAGTAAAATAAAATATGATGTTTTCTAATCTCAGAGTTATTAATACATGTACATATTTACAGCAATTGCTGCTGTATCGATATGCGCATCAGCAAGGAGTATATCATTATCACGATATATCGCTGTATTAATATTTTGAGCACAGCCCCAGCACCTTGATGGAGTGATGAGTCAAGACGCCCTTGTCATCCTATCCTTCAGGTCCTACACATAGATAGGCTCTGCTGTGAAGAGCGCAGCACGTGAAACACAAGCAGACTGGATCATGTTGAGACTGATTGAGTTACATGTGAAACGAGCGCTGCAGATTCTCCTCATTTAAGGGGTCACACACACCTCTTCTGACAGTGAGGATGATGTAACAGGGTAGAGTCAGGGGCTCGTTTTTCCTCTGTATCCTGATCTGGTGGGTTATAACTGCAGCACTAACTTGTACAGCCCTATTAGTTAACAAGTAAAACACACCAATCCGTGACCTCACGAGTCTCAGATCCGTGTTGTTCTAGGGTGGCCTCACTTCCTGTCCTTGAGCTCATAGGAGAAATGCCTCATTAGCCGTTGGCTTCCTGGTCCGACGGCGCAAATGAGACGAGCTCTTCCTCCTCCTAACGGGGCGCGCTAAGCTTTTCCTCAGGATATACTGGCAAAACATCAGTTTACACAGCACAGCCTGTATTCCACTGACAAGAACTTGTGAATAACTTGTCCCATGCAAAGATTGATCTGAAAGCTCTTCTTCAAATTGGTGTAATAATAACAACAACAACACACCGCCCGATCGATGAGGCCAGTGTTCGGAGTCAGTCAGCCAGACAGTTACAATGAAGAAGCAGTGGCAGGCCAAGTAGTGCAAAAACACATTTACAGTGCAGAAACAACAGCAACAGCACTCTACAACCTTAAGCCATTAATCTTTGTCCCCTAACTCATGATGCTGACTGCAGCATTGCTATATGCTTGGGAAAAAAAATAAACTGCTCTATTGATTTTCCTATTTAAAAAAAACAGAAGCAGTACTCAATTGCCTACAACACCACCTAGAGCACAGTAAGTGGTGAAAAGGGTCATTGTGTTTCCATAAAAAGGCACATCACAAGGCATAAGTCTGATTGTCACATGTTGCAACTGATAGCACAATATGACAGCTCTCCCCACAGCCTTTACAATAAAAACCTAAAAGAACAGAATCTATTGTTAACCGAGAGTTCATGGTGATACATTAACCGTAACATGTGTTGTCATGTTTAGAAAAGAGAGTCTTAATACACCCATTTTCCACAAACATGGAATGGGTTCTGTTCCAGTTTGTGCACCTAATTTTGAACCGTTTTGGAGCATTTCAACCAAAAATGGAACCTAATATCGCAGCTTTTCCTTGACCAGAAGTGCAAACTGTGACGACGTTTAGGCCTGTCACAATAAGTGTTTTTGTTGGACGATATATTGTCATAGAAATAATTGCGATAAACAATATTATTGTCATTTTTAAGACCATTTTATGCCACTGATATCATGTAGAGCTGCAACTAACGATTGTTTTCATTATCGATTAATCTGCCGATTGTTTCCTCGATTAATCGATTCGTCATTTGGTCTATAAAATGTCAGAAAATAGTGAAAAATGTCCATCCCGGTTCTCAAATTCCAAGGTGATGTCTTTAAATGTCTTGTTTTGTCAGTCCAAAGATATTCAGTTTAATATGACATGAAACAGAGATAAGCAGGAATTTTCACCCAAATTTGGG
>JAOVVB010147903.1:0-11895 GCA_028570985.1 Heterobranchus longifilis
GTGTATTACCTACAGTAAGCGGCGGTCGGCACGCCCTCAGTTTGGAGAAACAGACAGGACTGACACGGAAGCTAAGCAATGTAAAATGTATTTTAGCCACCTAAAAAAATCTATCAGTTTAAGTGTACGCTATATTTAGAATATTTTCACCACTTCAGCTTGCCGTCAGACAGACGGTCCTTTCAGACCGGAAGCTGAAAAATCTGAACTATCCCTTTAAAGTCCAGTGATCAGTAGTGATTCTTACTGAAAAGATTTTTGATATAAGGTGGAGTATCATTTGAAGATAAATGTGAGTGAATGCATACATATATGTAAGGAATCTATGTGCATTTTTGCAAAGACTGAGGATGAGTTCTCAATACTTACTCTCGTGGCTTCTGAGGTTTGTCGTCCTCCTCTGCTGAGACTCTTCTCTCTTTCTTCTCCGCAGCACCTCCCCTTCCTGTGGCCGCCGATTTGGAGCCTGCTGACATCAGCAGGAAAAAATGTAAATATACTCTAAAAACAGTTATCAAACAGTAACCATCAATACCACAGCTACACAGGTTTTGGCACTGGCATTCATTTTACGGACGAGTAGTGGACCTGCACAAGTTTGTGAGACGGTTTATGCAGAAATGTTTTAAATAGTAAGGTTTTAGCAAAAATGGAAGTGTTGATGGAAATGGAAGTAGTGAGCATACGACTGGATAAACAAGATGTTTTGATATAGTTTTCTTGTTGTTCAATCTCAGAACCCATTGGCTATCATCATTTTTTTTAACAACTACTGAGCCTCTGGGGGCAGCGGCCAAGTTTTCTGGTCTTCCGGTGCAGCTCGCTTGAGTTGCTTCCGCTCCCTACGGATGGCCAAGATTGCCTCTTCTGTGCACTGCACTTTGTTTACAGTCCAACTATGAGCTTGTGGTGTGCAAATTTAGTTGTTTTTTTTCAATTTGAAAGCTGGAATTCTCTGCTTAGCCTGCTGCCCCTCCGACCCAGCCCCGGATAAGTAGAAGAAAATGGATGGACGGACAGAGGGATTTGAAAGCAAATTGTTTCTTTTATTATGTGAGTTAAACATTTCTCCACACAATACACAAACATCAATACTTTTTGTAGGTGTTTTAGGTCCAGACAACATTTTGAATGTTGCAGAATCTGTTTACAGAGATTAGTTGTTAAACAAAATGATCATTTTGGGGGTGAAATATTTCTTTAAGACTAGTGACCTGGAGATATCCTTTATGCATAAAGATGATCTACAGGTTAAGACAGGCATGCCGTCATTAATGAAAAACACATTTTGTAACGCAGCTCTTGTTGGTTAAACTAAGTGAATTAAAAATGTGATCTGTACTAACTGACCTGTAACTTTGCTGCTGCTCTGGCTGCTTCCTGTCTCCACCCCCTCGCCAGTGTCCAGCAGCGTGGTCGGGCCGTCTGCAGGGGACGTGCTTCCTTCTGTCAGGGCGTTACACTGGTTGTCCACATGAGGAAAACCCCCCGTGCCCTTCAGCTCCTCATATCGACGAGCACACTGGAAGATCACACCACAGTATTATTTCTTATCAACAACAAGCCAGGCCTTAATGTTACTGAAGCATGGAATGACTGATGGATGGGATCGGACAGGCCGAGGGGTGGGTGGATGGAAGCAATCGTAGTTACCCAGCATTCCAGTTACCTCCTTGGGAGTGAATCCTGGAACTAGCTTGGCTACATTGTCCCAGTTTATGGGCTGGGGCACTCCCCACAGAGAGCCCAGCACCATGTCCAAAACCAGGACGTTGTTGTCGTAGGGGAAGTTGTTGTTGTCCAAGGAGAAGCGGCTCATTTCTGGAGAGGCAGAGAAACAAAGGGCAGTACGTCAACATTTAATGCCCATATCTGCTTGATCATCATATCCAAATTAGAGCTAAAATTATTGGCCAATCAAAAGAAAACGAAATGGCAACGATTTTAATAATCACTTATTTGGACTGTTTTTAGAGGTTTGGACTATTTTGGCTTCCTACGATTATGAAAACAAGATAATCAAGATAAAATGGTTATTTTGCCATTTCACAATGATGCTCTTGTTTTGTTTTTTTTTATTATCTTTATGTATTGAATATATGTTTAGTTGTTTTCAGTAGGTTGTGGAAAGGCACTAATGTTACAGCATAGTTGATCTTACTCATTTTGATCAGATTTATTTGCATTTATTATTTTTATATCGTTTAAGTGAATATATTATTTACTATCTATTTTATTTATTTACCCATTTTTTTAAACATTTATTTTATATTTGTTTTACAGTTGAATTATACTTAAAATTCACAAAAATCCCCTGTTAAAAAGTTTTCTTTTTTTTTTAATGCATATCATATCTTCAAATTCAATGAGTTACATAATTGTGATCTCAATATTAACCAAAATAATTGTGATTATGATTTTTGCCAATATCGAGCACCCCTATTATAACCACAGCGATAAATTCTTTAATCAAGAAAATAATCACCACATCAATAATGAAAAGAATAGTAAATTGCAGCCCTACTCCAAATAATCCATACACAAAACAGTATTACATTAGGCCTATCATATGTGAGGTATTGCATCAATATTGATGACATTAACCTTGGTAAAGTCACATCATTTTACATACATCAAAATAAGTCTCACATCATTCTGAATTGTATATCGATTTTAAAAGGACTTTGTTTGGTAACTGTCTGATAGTTGTGTAACGTTAATGCGTCATTCAATAGAAATCAAAGTTTCTATGATTTTCTACCACTAAATACATCACAGGTCAATGATCTGCAGAGCTTTACTCTGAGATAATGTTAGTAGCCAAAGATAAGATCGAGGATTTGCGCATTTTACATCCATTCGCTGATACAGACGTATGATAAATCCTGAGTATACAATAGAGAAACTTAGTAGTGTCAGAGTAGTGATGCTAGCGCAGGCCGAGTGCCTCTGTCCTCCTGCTGCATCAACACCAGATGCTTTTAGGTCAAATTATATTCAACTGGTTTTCTACACATAATTCAAATGGAAACAATGATAAGATATCGTTGACATACTTATCTGGTGTCAGAGATATTCCTCCCTGTCGTCTCGTACAGTAAACTAAGCTGGTAGCTGTTTTATGTCATTGTGAATGGATGGTGCTGATGCTGCGGTCCTCTCCTACCGGCTAACTGCGGTCGTGGCTTGAAGGTAATGCCAGATTTGCCAAAGTCTCGCGAGACGGGAGGGTTAGGCAGTAATTTGGGATAGTTAAGGTTAGATTGGTATGGTTATGCATTGACTTCGCATGGTATGGTAAGATGGGTATGGCTAGGCATTAACCTTGAATGGTATGGTTAGAGGTAGGTGGCCGGGAAAGGAGTCTCGCCCGTATTTGCCATGTTTTTGCTAATCTAGGGTTACCTCTAAACACGACCGCTAACTGCAGCTATTGCTAATGCTAGCTAACTTTGAGGGACAGGATCTGCTGCCTTCAGGTACTCCTAGTAAACTTCCAGTCACAAACTCCACACGACTTGTCAGCGTCACGTTGGTGGGTGCTTTCTTCAAATTAGACGTGCTGCTTTATGATACAATATGATTATGAAATATATATATATAATAATATATAATAACAAATATATATATATATAATATAACAAATGTGCTCACCTTTTATCGAAGTGGGCAAGGCTTTCCAAGTCTTCCGAGTTAATAACTATACAGTATTTCCGACAGTTCATGAAGGCAGCATTAGCTTCAATCAGCTAACATATCAGCTAGCTAAAGTGGCTACTGCTATATCACAAGCGTTTGTAAATGTTTAAGCCCAGTAGTACGAGGAAATGTTATCGACAAGCTGCACTGCAAATGCAAACTCAGCGGCCAAGTCCTAAAATAATTTAGACAAATAAACAAACGCTGTCTGGTTAGTCCCGTCGGTATCTGCTGACTCGTCCCCGTTGTCGCACTGCAGCAGGTATACGTCCATGGTTAGCAGGCTGTAGCAGGTGTGCTGTTGCTTAGCGACGGCGGCCGTAAATCAAGTGTTTCTGCCATCAATTGGTCGTGTCTAGAAGGTAACCCTAAAGGGGCGTTTCTCAATACCAAGAATACAATGAGTATTATACATCCATGCAAAGAACAGACTTGTGTTCTTGGGGAGAACGTTATTGCTAGTTGCTCTTGGAAGAATTAACTCGTAAGGTAACGAGTACACAGAACGCTGTTAACAGTTTGAGACGATGCGTTCTTGCTGGTATTGCACAATACCCCCAGCACAGGCTGCCTGCAGTGCTTCAAAATAAAAGCCACAAAGGTATTACACAATGGCAAAACACATTTTTTTAAATATTTATTTTCAAAATAATTATATTCATTATTTACAAAATTACTTTCTGTGACCAACAAACAGCTGAAATGTACAAAACGAGTCCCTTCTCATTCTGAATGAATCCAATCACCTTTGCTTCACAAAGACAAGCAGCCTACACATGAGGGCAAAAACAAAATAACATAATTATGTCATCAAACAAAATACCCTGGCTTTGCTCTGACGCTGTCAGTATACACCTCATTAACGTCAACATTGAACTCATTCTTGTTATTGAACAATCTGAAGATATTACATCTTAAATCAGATATGATCTTAAGAACAGCAGTGTACCATATTTAGAGAATACACAGAACTTTCTCTTACACAAGCTCTGCCTAAAGAAATATAACCTCTTAATTTGATTTCTAAACATAACAGTACAACAGGAAACCATTTTTGACCGTTAAACTTATCAGAAGGTCCAGACCCTGTCCAATTATTTTAATTCTTAATGAGGTCCATGGTGTTTCCACAAATATCTACTGTTATTAGTCAAGCTTCAGAGTTAAACACCGACTACGTTCACACTGCAAGCCTGAGCGCTCAATTCTGATTTATTGCTTAGATCTGATTTGTGTTGTTTGGCTGTTCACATTATTTTTTAAATGTGGCCCGTATCAGATTCCAGTGTGAAAAGGTCACGGTCCTGAACTGACGCAGCTGGCAAAATAACGACAGAGACGTCACACGCAGCACGCTGTTGTACGGAAGTAAGCATGGAGGCCACTGAAGTCAGCGATCACAGTTTCATTTATACGCTGATGTGCAGTGGAAGCCAGCAAATTCATGAGCAGATGAGGACGAGGACGAGGAGAAATACACGTTTGTCATGATGGCTTTTTGTGGAGCAATTGCTGCTAATGTCACTTCTGTAACGGGAGGTGTGTGTGGAGTCGGGGCCAGGAGGTGTGGGATCGTGACGTGAATAGTGTTGACCGAAAACCGAGAACCAATTAGAAACGATAGCAAATTTCCAAGAAATGTTGTTTTCTTTTTCATGAAACAATAAAAGTCAAAGTAAGCTCTGAAAATAACAAAGATATTTTTGTTTTCTAAACATCTGACCTCTTTTTTTTTCCTTATTAGAATCCAAACTGGGAATCAACAAGAACCGGGATTGATAAGCAGAATCGGAATCCAAATCAATACATTTCAAACAATACCCAACACTAGACATGAATGGCTTCACTGAAACAGATTTCATCCAAAATTTCTTTTAACTCCATCTGTCAGTGTCTGTCCACAAGACTCTCAGTTGAGGCGACCAATCTCCTGAGAAAGCACGTAGTGAGTGGAGTTTGGGGGCAACGGGGGGCGAGTGTGTGAGTGAATTAACAGTAAAAAACATGAATTCTGACATGACTGTTCACACTGAGGTCACATTCGGCCTGTCGCGATAATTAAGACATTGACATATAATTTTTCTGACCTCGATCAGTGCGTTTTCACAGCGCCTCGAACACAAATGATAAGCAGAAAAAATGCACACACACACACACACACACACACACACACACAGCGAAATTGCACCAGGTGAAATGAGGTGAACTCCCCGTTAGCTCACTCGAAGCCAATAGAAGTTTCTTCCTACGAGTCGACTGCATAATTCCAACCAGAACGTTTTGAAGATTAAATCCAAATGGATTTGGTTTTGAAGCTGAACTGCACAGCTCCGGTGTAGGAAGATTTTAGGTTCAAGCCAAATGATAGAGGGGAGCCCATTAACACGGACGAGCCGGTATGTTGAAGTATGTTTAAAAACAGTGGACACTATACCAGAGACACTGTAAAAGAATACTAAACTGCCTGTTGCACAGGGCTCCAGACTGTGACCATTCAGTGACATTTTGCAAGACAGCGCGATTACATTTTATAACGACTACCAAATATATGCCTCCCATTTTTTTTTTTAATCCAGGGTTTTCCCAACCATTATAACACACATAAGTGTTTTTTTTACAGTGCTGAATGAAAAGAGAACCAACAATTTAATATTTAGATTGATTCTTCCTCTCTAAAGTGTTGCAAAAAAATCTGACCTGTATCTGACGTAGGACCACAGGTGAAAGTGGCCCGAATCACTCAGAATTGAAAAGATCAGATTCCATGTGATTTGTGTTGTTCAAGAAAAAAGTGTGAGCAAAAAAAAACCAAACAGATTCAGGCCTGCAGTGTGAACGTAGCCATGGACTTGCATACGGAGAAATGCATACATGCACAGACATCACAGGTCAGTCTTCTCAGGGATGTTTAGGACTGTGCTGGAGGGAAAACTGGAGTTGGGTGTTTCTCTGTACACGGACTCTAGCAGCACCTCTGAGGAGGCGGAGGACGCTGAATCGAGGCCCGGGGTAAAGGCTTGTGTGGGGTTTGACTGTGGGAGTGCAGCGAGGGTGGTCTGGGAGGCCTGTGCGTTGTCTTGCTGGAGCTGAGCGAGCCTCTCCATCTCCGCGTGCTTCAGGCCCCTCCTCTTGCCCAGGACCTTCACGTAGTTGGCTGGGACGAGTCCTGTGGTCTGTCCGTCCATGCTGGCCAGCAGCCAGCCACGCACCCGCGGCTGTTGCTCTGAACAAGGGGGAGGAGAAAAGGTCGTCAACATGGGGGAAAACACCAGGTTTCAGGTTTCAGGTTTATTGACTCAGACCACACAGGGGTATGGTGTACAAAGTATAAAACAAAACAAAACAGCAGTACAAAGGTGAATGGCAAGAATGAGTCTTGAACACAAAACAAATTATTTAAAGAGGGGCAGGCCATTACTGAGAAACTCTCTCTTGGGGAAAAAAACAGTTTTATTTTTCCAAAGCATGCCTTTATCTTCCATTATTGACACTTTGTTGGAAGGGCTTGACTCAAAGGAGAAATATTGAAAGGCTATTTGATTGATTGCAATATACACTATATTACATATCATTGCTGTCGGGCAGAAACCTTGTATGTCCAAAACTGTTACTTTTCAGGAAATTAAAAAAGGCACATTTAAAACGATTGCATTGAAATACTTTTCATTGGTTAAATATTTGTAAAACCCCACGACGGACGTAAAGGGTGACCAACAGCATTAAATTATGAAAAAAAAAAAAAAAAAGACAAAATATGGAGATAGAAGTTTTCTGCCCGACAGCGACGATGTATACAGTCAGAGAGGATTTTATCCACATCAGGAAGAATTAAATCTATGGCCGTCTGTTGGGGTTTTTCCATTGGCATGTTTGGCCGTGCTCTCTGTGGTTTGAAATGTAGTTTCAAAGTAGATATCTGCTTTATTTTACCGTTTCATGTCACAAGTAATTTTCGTCATCGCAATATTCAACATTATCATGTATTTTCCTCATATCGTGCAGCCCTACTGCCGATGAAGACACATCTCCTGATTTTGCTGCTTCAGGATAAAAGCTTTTGAATAACAAAATAACGTGCGACTTTTATTGTGACGAATCTAAAAGGAAATTAAATGTGTTTTATACTGTTTTACAGCCACTCTTTAACACTCAGCCTCGCCGGCTTCTGAATAACAACAACAGACGTCCCGACGTCAGAACAAGAATGTCTGTAGTAATATCCTACTGCTACATATTCGTGTCATGAGGAATACTTCGAGACACTCCTTCAAGCAGGTAGCCCTGTGGTCATAAAAATGCAAATCCCTGGGCTGATGTGTTGAGTCGCGCTGACATTTTAGGGCATGTATTCAGTAATGTGTATTGCATTCCGTTTTAAAACACTCCCAACACTGATGGTCTAGTACACCCAGATGTGTTAATAAACCATTTTTGTATGAGAGGAACGTGAGGACAGAAACAATGTCCAGCACTTGTTAAAGAGCTCTCACCTTTAGGGGCCAGGTTGAGCATGTCTCCAGCCCGCACAGAAATCTCCTCCTCAGACGCAGCTGAAAAGTCGTACTCTGCTCGGGCCACTACATGGTCATCCTCCCCGTTGGCCCAGTTAGTGGCTAAATTAAGAAACAGAAAACATCTTTACTTGTTAAGGGTTGAGCGTAAAAAGACAGACTAATAACATGACATTCATCAGCTCCTCTGGAATAGAATATAGATATTTGTTTTTGTCATCTGCCAAGTACAAAATCTTGAATGTCTCACCGTTTTCTTCAGAGTCGGGGCTGGAGCTCAGCAGTTTCCAGATAAGGTAGGGTCCCCCCAAAACCACAGCGAAAAACAGAAAGATTGGCCAGGACTTCACGGGCTGACCGTCCACCCCCGCTCCGTCCCCTCTGGATGCACTCGTAGCCAGAGCATCGCCCGCACTGTCTGCCCACAGGTCGTCGACCTCAGTGTCTGATCTCCGCCCCAGCAGCCTCTGTAACCGTCGGTAGAGGTAGCGCAAGGTGCGTACCAGAGCGAAGGCCGACAAAACTCTGGTGAGGTGCGAACGCAGCCGTGTTAGGTGGTTGGCGACGTCCAGCACAGCACGGAAACTGTTATACACGGCTGAAAAGGTGGCGTCCAGCATCATGCTAACTGAGGTAAAGGCCTGGACGATGCTCTCGATGGACTGGAAGGCACCGCGACTGCTCTCCTCCGCCTGCTGGACGAAGCGGCTGGGGGCAACATCTTCCGTGTGGGGGAGGCGGCTGTACCCTCCCAGGCCGTAGCCACCGCTAAAGCCACCGCCATAGCTGTAGGGGCTGTAGCCTCCATACATGGAGCTCCCATAGGGGCTGTAAGAGGAGGTGAAAGAGCCGTAGGATGGACGGTAAGCCTGCTGGACGGGACGAGGGGGCACCGGGGGCGCCATCCTGGTCAGGACAGGAGGACCTGGGGGAGCGGAGGGGCCAGCAGCTGGTGCAAAGTTTGCAGATCTGTTTGGTGACAAGGTCAAGACAAGACATAGAGTAAGAACATGGGTTAAGATTTAAATTAGCCAAGGGCCTGATTCTGAACTAAAACTACAGAAGGCAATAGGTTAATGATTCTGTGTAGTTAGAAAAATATTCCAAGACACTCCTTTAGATTCGCTTGAACAACCTTAAACACTGATTAGCCTATTACATTCCTCAAACGTGGTCAAATCTTTTTGGCATGGAATTGCTTACAATTGCAAACAGTGATGTGACATCAATTGAAGAGTGCTTCATTTAAAGGTCCCATATTGTAAAAGTGAGATTTCTTTTCTTATTATAAAGCAAGTCTAAGTGCAATATAATTAATCAAAACAATCAATCCACAGAGAAATGCACACAGCCCATATTCAGAAACTGTGCCTTTAAATGACCCGTCAGGACTTCTGTAGGGTTGTGATGTCACAACTGTATTATATATAGGTAGAAAGTACTGCTACAGTGTCATTACAGTCATTCCCCGGTTGCAATGACGGTGCAGAGATGCCGAGAGCGCGGATATGGAGGACCCAGTAACACTGACCAATCAGAGCAGAATGGACTTTTTTGGGAGGGGGGCTTAAAGAGACAGGCACTAAAACGGAGCATTTCAGACTGATGGTGAATACAGGTATATTCAGACAGACAGTAGAGGAAAAGTAAAGTGTTTTTTGAACATTAAAACGTGTCATGTTCTAGTAGAAACCCAAAATATAAGTCTGAACCTGAAAATTAATATAATATGTGACCTTTAAAAGCCACCCGAAGTTGAGACGGGCAAATACAATTATTGCAACGTTTTAGTTCATGCTTTGTGTGGCGTTTACATTCATCAAAATGTTATAAAAGGAGTCTGGCGAGAAACACTTTCCGTAACGTTACTCCAGAAGAGGGGACATGACAGGGCCGTATTGGGCCTAGGTTAGCTAACGTTAGTTGGTTAGCTATTAGCACAACTTTGTTTAAATTGCTATCGTAGTAAATATTCAGACAAATGGAAATCAGTTGAGTCGTCAATGATTTATACCACCATGTCAAAGGCTCCACTGTTTGGATAATATCACTTGGCTTGTGCAACAATTAGCGTAAGCTAGCTAGCTAGCTAGCTAACGTTACCCACAACAGCGAACCAACTGCAGTCAGTAAACACAAAACAGATCTTGCGAACTAGCTAACGCGACTATAGCTCGTTTACCTGTAATTTATAGGTGCACTCATTGCCCCTGGAATCCGCCTTTCCCACGGCTTTGGCGGAGGCTGTGAATCCATCGCAAAATATATGTCCACAAAGTGTCAAAATAATGCGAACTCTGTCCCCACCTGACAGCGTCTCCTACTGCCTTCCGGTTCTCCTCGTAATTTCCTGCTTCTGATATCGCAGCCCAATGTGTATGTGGGTAGATAGCCCTAAATTGTCTATAAAAGGCGTGAAACAATATTGGATTTATGAGTAGGCCTACATATCATTTTGATTCCTGGCTTGGGATATTTTGGCACGACTTCCATCCCCAAACAGACATAATGAATTATTAACGTTCAGAGGAATACAAATATTCCCGACAACTCCTGAAGGCACCAACCGTGCTGTCAGAAGTTTTGTGATCAGACCAGAATAATTGATAGAAGATAGATTTAGTTAATAACAACTAAAGTTATCCAAATCTATGTAAAGACCTAAATATTTTTGGCAATAACTATAATTTATTTATTATTATTTTTCTTAAATTACCTCTCAAATCCTGTATGTTTTCCACACTTGATTAGTACACCTTGGACGCTGAAACGATGTATGCACGTTTCCCTTCTGTCCAGCAGAGGGTGCTGTGACTTATCACAACAGAAAACGAGATTAGGGGTCAAACTCAAACTGGTTTGGGGCCACTGCTGGGATTGTCATCTCATAGGAGGACGGGCCACTTCAATGTTGAAATATTACACAGACTGTATAAAAATAATATTTTTTTAATTTTACTGTCTATGGTATTACAAGAAAGCCAATATTCTAAAACGTCTGGAAAGAGACATTTAGAAAACCTGCTCCACTGTCTCTCCGCTTTCTCCTTATCAAAAACTGACTGGGCAGTCCCTTAAATTGGAATGAAATGATTCAAAAACAAAAATTAAATACAAAACTAATTTTGCGTGCCAGATTGTATCCAGGGGGTAGATCCCTTCTACAGCCTACAATATTGCAGATAAAAAGGAATATCCATCCTCTGTAGGCCAAATACACTGTAGTAGTATTTTACTAATGTCCAGTCACATCGACAGCTGTCATTTTAAATTCCTAGTGGTTTGGCTAAAGAGAAACATGAACACTGTCCTAAGGTTTGGACTTCATTCATGGAGTCATTGGAGGGCCATAAGAAAGAAAGAAAGTAAAATAATAAATAAGTAAATAATTAAATGTGGAAATATAAAGAGAAATACTTGCTTGTTTTACAGTTTACTGCTTTTTATTTATTTTTTACTGTTTACATATTCATTATATCTTGCATTTTTTGTGATGCAGTAAAATGGATCCCCCCCCCCCCCCTCCCACTATTTCCTACATCAGTCTCTTTTTATTGTGGACATATGCAGCTCTGAGATTTGACTTGCATGCCGTGTGAATTTGGTTTGAAAATGTATTCTCCTCTTTGCTTTCAGTTGTTCTTAGCATCAGTAGTAAGGTCTGGTAGGGGTCGGCTTGCGACTA
>JAOVVB010147914.1:0-10578 GCA_028570985.1 Heterobranchus longifilis
CAATCATCTAAGGAACAAAACAGCCAGGAGTCTCTGATTACCTGCAGGTTGAAAAAGTTGAAAAGAACACAATTGTCTCAAAATAGGTGAAGTGCTGCTTGTGTATTGTGGATTTTCTTTTATGTTAAAACAAGTTAAAAGTTACACTTAGACGTTCATACATAGTTTTTTTTCAAATACAGTTGTACGTAGATTTGTGTTAGGGCTGCACGATATGAGGAAAATATGCGATATGCAATAACGTTGAATATTGCGATGACAATATTACTTGCATCATATCAGTTCTGTCTTTCTGCTACTTTCAGTATTCTGCTAAAATACAACAAATTGCTTGTTGAATTAAAAAAAAATGAAAGGAAATTATTTCTGACATTTTATTGAACAAATTGAACTGAACACAAAAGGCACCATTAAAAAAAAAAGAAAAGAATGATAGGTACATTTTAAAGAGCAGTTTTCTACTGATACTCTCTTTCAACTAACTCAAAAAATCCCTGAGTGTCCTTCACGATATGTCGCAGTCTTTCACAATGTGTTTATATAACTATATTGCGCAGCCCTAATTTGTGTTACGTCAATGAGAAGGCTGTAATTGGACCGAGGGTGAAACAATCGGGTAAAAAGTCACAAATGCAAGTTGGATGCAAGTTTATTTTTATATATATAATCTTGATTGTTTCTCTCAGACAGTATGATTCTAGATTACGTCTAACCAACACATTCAGTCCTATAATCAAGAGTTAAAGTTTACTGTTTTCAAATATAATTGCCCTCTAATCCTAGAAGTGATATGCTTATCAGTTTTTGCATGTTTCAGAAGTACACTACAAAGTAATGTAATGCGACCTGTGTGATGGCCTGTGTTAACGTGATGTAATGTGCATACAAGACAGCTTTGGAGGTATAAAGACTGGAAGGTGTGTTTAGTTTTTAGTTTTGTTTGACAGAGTTGTTTACCTTTCACAGTCTTCGTGCTAAGCTTATAGCTAAACATTACATCTTGATGACAACTGAGCAAACTCGACTTGAATGCAGCTCTGGAAAAAGAAGTGAACGGACCTGAGTTAAGATTTAAAAAGATCTAAAAAACTACTGCATGTCTGTCTACTGGACACAGTCAGGTGAAATATATATTGGTCCTCTAATCTGACTCTGTGTGACGTGGCAAACAAGTATATTTTCTAATAACAACTTTAGTTTTAAATATGTTAAGCCTAAAGTCTAACCCAGCATTTTTTTTTTTTATCAGCCACCTTAGGAAAAACAAAAATATTCTATTTTTGGTTTGGGGTCAGCATTAGAGTTAAACGGCTTTCCTGATCCTAAATAACACACTTCAAATGGGTGCAGGTTTTGACAAAAACCTGCAATTACCAGAGGCAACGTAACGGACAACAGCCTGGATTCCTCTGCTTTTACTCGTCTGTGGTCAGCCAACAACTGCTTTCTTGTCCCAACAAAACATATTAGGTAAAGCATGAACTTTTGTGCTGTAATGGCTGGTTACACTGAGGTATTTTAACTGTCAACAGAGATTGTATTGTTCTGTTTACTGATCATGCTAGTGCTATGTAATTGTCATCTTAAATCAACACCGTGATCATTGAGTGCTATTAAATGAGGCCATCTGCTGTATTTGCGTATGGATGTCAACATACACAAACAACAACAAATGTGTACATGCATGCCCATACTTTGCCTCTGTTTTTATCTAGGCCTATGTACATAGGTAATTGTTGTGTGTTTCCATGGTTTGTGCATAAACGACTGCACAAAAAGTGCAGCATTTCCATCAGAGGTTCCAAACAGTAACAATTGCCAGAATGGGATTTGGAGGGAAACCATCAACTTCAGTAAGAGAATGTTGTTTTTTGATCAGTTTTTGGTGAGTTGGCAGACACATTTAATTTCCATTAATTTCTGGCGAGGTATGGTTTTCTGGTTTTAGTTTCAAATGAAACCACTGAAATGTTTATCTGTGACATGCTAAAACATACTGCAACAGTAGGCACAATCCAGAAAGTCAGAAAACGTACTCAGAAATTACAGTTACAAAGCAATACGTATTTAAAAGTTTGCTAACATTAGCCATCATAACCTACTGATCATACTAGAGCAAGTAGCTAAGGCTGTAGCAGCAGAAGTGCAGATTGCATTGAATTACATACTTTTTATTGTTCATCAATTCAACTTTTCAATTATAAGTATGAGATTGAGTGACTTCTTTCAAAAGTTGCCTATAGTCTCGCTTTAAGAGTAATGTGGAGCTACAAGTGATGTAGCGTGCACAATGCACATTTGACAACACGCATGCACGCACGCACGCACGCACACACACACAAAAGTGCATTTTCTTTCATTGTGAAGTATTTGATTGGGGAGCAGTACAGAAAAGTGAATGCAAAGTATTTTTGACACACAATTTGAGTTTTGTGCCAAAATAGCTGGAACAACTTATTCTGTGATTCTGAATATTGCTGCAATTCTTTCTGTGACCAAAAAAAAACACCTTTTCTGTAAGTTGTTGTTCTCTTTCTGCTGTTTTCTTTGTACATTTTTGGAAGACCTAGATTGTAGTAACATGGGAACTGTCTCCTAATGCCGAGCATGCAGCAAAGGTCTGGCGGCTCTCAAGCCCGAAGTAGGTCACTGAGAAAAAATAGCATCCTTGTTGTCAGCCTCACTCACCTGTTGGTTGTTCTGCAACTTGAAGGAATATTTCTCATAAAGTAGGCTGAGAGGAGGTCAGGCCAACCTTGAGCTGTGAAAAATGATAGAGGAAAGACATACAGTAGTGTGTTTTATAATAATAAGGACACTGTGGTTTGTAGGTGCCATCCAAAATATCTGCACTCCCACGTTTCAGTAGGAGTCAGAAACACCTCCCCCCAGTATAAATCAATGGATTCAATATGTTCACGGCTGCTGTTGTCAAACCTCTTAAAGCAACATTGAGTGATTTAAAACACAGCTGACCAGACACAGAGAGCTAACAGACTGGCTTCCACCAGACCTAGAAACACTTGTCTGTGACTTTGTCCCCAGCAGAATAGTTAACTGAAATGTTTTTGTTTTTTTATCATTGTTTTATCTCTGTAAAAGCCATTTAATAGCTTCAGCTCCACTGGTTACCTGTCCATTACAGAAGTGACTCCACTTTGATTTCACTCCTGCTCCTATAAAGCGCTTTTAATGGTCTGGCCCTGGAATATACTGCATAATGTTCAATTGAAAATCTGAGTTTAATGTAGCGACAGAGCATTTAATGCTTTTGCTCTGTATGAACAACTGCCTTCTGATCTGCACCTGCACAAAGAACTTTAAAGATTTATATCACATCATTGTAATGCATTTCAAGTAAACAACAAATAGAATGCCATTTTGTATTTCTGCTTCTTGAAACTTTGATGAATTATGCAATCGTTGTTTTTATCTTTTTATTTAAAAGAAAATGTATCGATATAATGATGATATGATATGTATTGACTATTGATATATATCCTCATAAACCATTTTTGGCTTGTAACCTCTCCTGCACAATGCTGTACCATTTTTTTCTTAAATTAGTTGTCTTTTTTATATATTTGTATACAGTGTGTGCAAATAAACTAAACTAAACTCAAGAAATTTTGTGTATAGCTTTTAATTAGTTGTGTGTTTGTGTGTGTGTGTGCATGCGTGTGTGTGTGTGTGTAACTTACAGTACTAGTTTGCTATATTATTTTCAACTGTTTTATCACTAAAACGTGTTAAAGCACTTTGAATTGTTTTTGTATGAGAGTGTAATTTCAGCCCGGTGTCATTGAACACCTCTCAAAGGGAAGTGTTATCCTGCGTACATATGAGGTTAACTGATCAATAAATTGATGCACCCAGTCAACAAGGGATTAAGCTTTCCCTGGAAAATCTGGACTCTCCTAGCTGCAATATCAGGATACTATTTACTGCCCACACCTCATGCTGATGTTCACTTAACAGTCCCAGCTAAAATTCACCACAATACTCAAATGTGAATGAATGATGAACTTTCATGCAAAATCCAAGCAGCAGAGGGAGAAAGAGAGCAAAAAGTAAGCAGGCCTGACTGGCCACTGCACAGGAGCAAGGGACGTGGCTATTTATTGGTATGTTGGTGCTCTCTGCTGGACAGAAAACATAAATGCAGCAAGAGAGAGGGAGGAGGGTTCACCCAGTGTACAAGTCCAATAAAAGATCATAAATACTTCATTGTATGTGATATGCGATAAATTACACCAGCACCAATTATTAATTCACAACTGTACATGTGAGATATTAGCATGGAAAGAAACTCTGTGTAACTGATGAAAAGTATGTAACGAGAGGGAATCTCAAAATGTATGAGCACTTTATAAATCCTCCTCATAAATATACTATTTCCACTGTCCTGTTTTATCTTTCTTGTTTTAAGATGGGCAGGATGAATGACCTTATTAGCCGCTGTCCATAATGTAAACATAAGGAATGATTCCTGAAATGATCAGTGATCTCATTACTTTCCAGTTGCAAAAGGGGTAATAATTTCATTATTGAACAGATTATGCCATCATGTTTCAGAGATTGTTGAGAAACAGGAAATTGTGGAAACTTGTTTTCTTTTCTTTTCTTTTTTTTTTAATTTAGCAGAGGCACCTTTTCTATGACAGCAATGATCGCCCCTATGCAGATCAGTTTCTATCAGCTTTTTAAATCTGGACAAACAGCATATTTTCCCCATTCTTCTACTGCTGCTCATGCTCTGTAAAGTTGCACAAGGGCTGCGATTTAACACCAATTTCAAAGTACCACCACAAATTCTTGATTGGACTCTGACTCAGCGTCTCTAGGACATAAACATTGTTGTTTTTCAGTCATTTCTGTGTAGTCGTGACTTCATGTTTGTTGTCTTGCTTGGAAAAAAAAAAAAGAAATCCTTTCCCAAGTTGCAGACTGCAGCAAGCTTTCCTCTTTTTCTCTGTATTTTGCTGCATTTATTTGACCCCCCACCCTCACGAGCCCTCCAGGGCCTGCTGCAGAGAAGCATCAGCATGATGCTGCCTCCACCAGGATTTATGAGATGTTGTGCAGTCCAAAGATATGCAGGTGTTGGGTTAATTGTTGACTCTAAATTGCCCCATGGTGTGAATGGGAGCATGAATGTTGTATGTTGTATGTGTCAGCCCTGTGATAGTGTGGTGACCTGTCCACGGTGTACCCCGCCTCTCGCCCAGTGTCAGCTGGGATCGACTCCAGCTCCCCCATGATCCTGCATAGAATAAGCAGTAATGGATGGATGTATGAATGATGTGTTTCTGCTGATATCCAGTGTTTTTAGTGTTTAGTATGAGTATGATGCCCAAAAAACACATTTTTGATCTCATCAGACTATTTCCACTTTGTTTCAGAATCTCTCATCCCACACACCCTCTGGGAAACGCCATCAACATTCATGAGTTTTTTTTCCTCAAAAGTGACTTTCTGTTTGCCACCCTGTGAAGCACCTGGATACCTGCAGCTCCTTCAGAGTTGCAGTAAGCCAGGGGTGTCAAAACTTTTTTGAATGGGGGCCTGATTAGATAATGTGAAAATAGCTGGGGGCCACATTAGATTAAGACCAGCTGCTTCTCGCATCATATGGGTTATTTAAAAAAGAAAATCACATACAATACAATTGTACTCTCAGGATTTTATTTTAAGTGCCATATGAATACATGTATGTGTCGTGCACCCAAACAAGAAACACATTAGTTCCGCCTGTGGTGAACGGAAAAAAATGCAGAGTGAAGTTGCTTGATTAACCAATATTGTGTGGTGGGCCACGTATAGTATATTTTCAGAGACAAGCCGGGGGCCATTTAAGATCTGTCTGAGGGCCACATCTGGCCCCTGGGCCGGACTTTGGACATGCCTGCAGTAGACCTTTTGTTGACAGATTTGTTTGCAGTGTTTTTGGTCTTCATGGTGCAGTTTTTGCCAGGAAATTGACTTTAAATTGACCTTCCAGATACAGGTGTGTATCCTGAAAATCCTTCTTACACCTTCAATTTAATAGGTCATATATTTTCATAAATGTTCACATTCTATGTATCATTTTGTTATATGGCTTGTATATTATAATTATTGTTCTATTCTGTACGACATCTATTGCACATCTGTGGGAAAGAGATCCCAGGGATTACTTTTCCTGAGGTAAATTTTTTTTCCCCATGAAAGGGATTTGTTTGGGGAGTTTTTTCCTGATCTGAAGTGAGGGTCGAAAAGACCCTGAGGCCAATTTTGAGCTATATAAATAAAACTGACTAAAAACAAGTGCATAAAGCAGACAAATACGTATACGACCAAATATTTATTTTCATCTTTATTTAATGTTACTATATTTGTAATTTGTTTTCACTTTGACATTAGAGTCTAAATTGTTTTTTTTCTGTCATTACTGTGAAAACTTTACAAAAATACCACATACTATACACAAAACAAGAAGGTGCTAGATGCGAAAAACGTATGTATGTCAAAGGAATAGTTACAGTCACTCTGATTTAATGTACAATTGTAAAATAAGAAAACCTTTATAAATAAAAGTAAATCCTGGGTTGATAGTAAGAGATTAAATAATACTGAATTTGTGTGTTACACATTTTTAGATTTAGTTCTTTCATTTGTTTTTGCAGTTTATAGATTTAAGTCTCAATTATTGTGGTTTAATTTATTGTGGACTTCATTAATTAATAAATTGATTGATTAACTGGATATATTAATGATTGACTAAATAATTAATATATTATTTCTTCAGATGACATGAGAGGTTTGCAGAAGTTTTTCAATGGACCACTTTGTAGAAAAAAAGGACAAAGAAACTCACCCCATACAATCCACCTGGTCCTCACCACTAAATGAAGGATCCTCTGCAGAAAAAAATGCTTTAATGTCTTCAGTATTTATGTTATTGCAGGCTGTTGGAAACTGCTGCTATATTGCAACTGAGATGGCATGTTATAATAGAACATCATATTGTTATTATTAGTACGCATGTTTATATTATTGTCTAGTCTAATTAATCCAACCTACATTTACAGCCTATACCTGCACAATTAATTCATTAACAATACTATTATTAGTTGACAAGCCAAAGCAGTTTCTTTAAACATCCTGGCACAAAAACTTTTCTCTAGAAACAAAAACTAAACTATTTCTAAAGAAAAAAAAAGATTGCTAATTTTCTGAGCAGGGTTTTGAAATGAAAATGTGTTGGCCAACCAAAACCTTTCTCGGAGGTTGCTGCACTTAACTGCACTAACGTGAGTTGATTTAGTGGAATTGTTGTCACTCTTTGTGACCACGGTCTGGTGAGAGTTTTAATGTTGATTTAATTGCACACTCTACACAATTAGAAAACGTCAGTCGTGAACAGTTTTGGAACAAATTGCTCATGAGGGGGTTGCTATTTTCCATTTAAAATTAGCACCAGGGAAAAACATTTGGAAAAGAACTGTGAAATGCACGTGACCAAGAAGCACACACCAAAAACATTGCCCATCAGCCAAATAATATTAATCAAATCTGAAGCTATTATCTGATCAAAATAGCCCCCTGTCTCAATAGTGTGCAGTTGCAGTAAGTGCATGTTATAATGTTCTCCGTTCACATGAGAATATTTTCCTCTGCGTAATTTCCAGTCTCTTTTTTTCCCCGTGTAACTTCATAGTCGGCCAACCATTTTTTTCTGTCTTCTTCCCAGACTTTTTTCCTTTTTCTTTCTTTTTTTTCATGTAGGCTAATATACGGGCCGGCGCTGCAATTTCGGAATCTGCCCTTGTATATGGCGGACGAAATTTCCACAGGAGGAACCGCAACACAAGCCGCCTGCGCGAGGCAGAAACGGAGAGCTTGCACGGACTGAAGTAAAGCTCGACAAATTCATGATTCATTACGCCATTACTCTTTGCTACAATGTAACGTAGCGTGTCGCGGAAGGAGGGGAAAAAAAAGAAACGCTGTGGTGAAAATTTGCAACATTTGGAATTTCTCATAACTAATTCACAATTTTTTTTTTGAGGAAGCAGTTGTGCAGTCACCCCTGGTCGGGGAGGGAAGATTTCTGGAGCGGGAGCCTGTTTCGCATGAGCTGCGTCGATTTTGGAGGTATGTGCAGACTGCTGTGTTTTCTTTTTTTCTCATTTAGAAATCCTAAATTTGAGAAATTTCTGTAGCGGATGTTAAGTTTCAGTCCCCTCCACTTAACAAACGAGACCTAGCAGTCTCTTTTTTTTTTGCACAGCCAGTGAACCAGGTGCAGGCTTTGAAGCCATCCGAAATACTCCTAATCTGTTGATGTTTTTTGACAGAATTTTCGTAATGAAGTTTCCGTGTAACTGCTGACTAGTCGTGTCTGCAGCTAGTTTGTTCACATATACACCACGTTAGGTGAAAGCACTGTGTATATTCCGATAGAGCAAAGGGGGCTAGGCGATAGTGGCAACATGAAGGACGATGAGGGGAGGAACAATCTGAAACACAAAAACCTCCTGCAGCCATGTTTTGTGAATTTTCCTGCAAATTTGAGCAGAGCTTCGGAGTTTCTCCTCTGAAACTCACACAACACTAACGCCACTTTTGGTTGTATTTGACGGCTTGGTATTCATTGTAGACAGACGAGAAAAATACACCAAAGTGTCGTCATGTCAAAATACATTTCTAATTTTATTTTTAGGAAGACAGAGGATTTTAAATCTGCGTGTCATTGGCGCCACCTGTAGGCAGTCATTTTGAGAAATTAAAAAAAAATTGTAATGAGTCTAGTTTTGAGTTTTGTTTATTCAATTGAATGCTAGTTTGAGGACACATGTCCTAGTGCTGCTTGAAATTAATAGTCGTCATCTGTAAATGATTGCCACAAATTAAAATGAGAAGTATGGTGTGCTTTTCATCCTAATGAATGCAAAATGACCTTTTTAAAGACTGCATTTAAAGCACTGTGCAAGTTAATGCTTCTCCTTCTTTGATTATATTCACAATGAATACCCTGGACTTGAATGATTTTACTCAAGGTTTAATCATTCATTAAAAATAGTTTGCCAGTCTGAGAGATAAAGTCTTCTTTTTAAAATATGCTAAATCCACCCTGAATCTTTTCAGTCTAACATCCACATTAACTGTAATTTTCCAGTTTCTCCTCGCTCGTGTGTGCATGAATGTCTATTTGTGTTATGATGGCTATACGGATATAATTTACTACTATGTAAACATGGAACAATTTGGACTTTTATTACTAGAGATTAGAAATGTGCAAGTGGAAAATAACTATCCAAAGTGAACTGAGCAGCAGTGGAAGAAGAAAGACCATGTCAGCATAATTTGAGGGCAGGAAAAACAATCACAACCAGTGGCTCTACTGTTTATATTAATCCTGCAGACGCCAAACAGTTTCCCATCTTGCATGGCTTGCTTTTTTATTTTAATGTAAGGGAAACTGCGGAGGCCATTTTGCTGTGGGTAATTTTAATGCTGACCTTCAAATCTGTATAAATTTGAACGAGCTGGTGGAAATTGTATGGTTGGTATGCAGAATCTGGGTGTAAATTCTGACCTTTTGCTGGGAAAGTCTAATCAAAATGCAGGAGTTTGCGTTAAAGTACAGAAGTGAAGAGCGTCGACCAGTGTCATGGGTTTAATAGGGTTGGATCACTTTGTGAGTGATGGGAATGTTTACGTGCAGAATACCTGAAGGACCAAGTAATAAGTTATAAAGCTCTCAGGAATAATGCTGCAGTGAAAAACACCTTAACCCCTGATATGGTTAATGGGAACTGCATTCTGGGAGCGTTCTCATTTTAAGTAAGGTAGGAGGAATGCTGGTCTGTCTGTACTTAAAAGAACAAAAGCTTTGATTCACTGAGAGCGAATAGTTTGGATGAAGAGGTGAAACTTGTCCCTCCAGGCGCCGATCAACACTAGATGGTGAGGGATCATATCACGGACTGATGTGGGTTTCAGTGTTTGAAACATACTTGCTGCTAATTGTCATTAACTTCGTGCAGAGGTTTCGTTTTCCGTTTAAAGGCTAAGCGGTGTAACACAAACAGTTTCTGCTTTTTGATGCCATGCCAGGTCCTTTTTTTTGTTAATGTACAATTACAGATTCCTGATTTGTGCTTAGATGTGTCTGAACAAATATACACCCTTCTTTAAACATAGCGAACATCTTGGGTTCAGTTATTTTCTTCGTGACACGTTGAAAATGTCTGAAAATGGCTTCACTTAAATTAGTGTCTGGGGAATAGCTTTTCAGAGGTTGGGGCTGCTGCATTAAAAAGAATTCTGTGCATTCTGCACATATTTTTTTTTCTGCCTCTTCCTTTGTAAAAATGAACCTTATTGGTTTCATGAATAATGCATAAGGACGTTCAATTGCTGCAGCAATGAAAATTAGGCCTGTTTACGTGCAGTGGTTATGTACACAGAAGCTTCTTTTTTTTTTCCCCCTTGACCATTTTCTGAAGGTAGAGCCGAGCCTGAGTAGCTTTTCTGAAAATATAAATTTTCAGCAAAGCAAATCTCATTTCTTTGAGTCACAAGGGGGTTAAA
>JAOVVB010147914.1:10588-26024 GCA_028570985.1 Heterobranchus longifilis
GGGGGGGGGGGGGGGGGGGGGGGGGGGGTGAAACTCCCGCGGGTTTAATGAATCCATAAATCACAATAGTGCCAGGTTTGCTGCGCCTGCGTCAGTGTGCAGTGCAATTTTGATTTTCATCAAAAATTTAATCTGCCAGACTACAAGGGTTTAGCAGCAGACCGGATGCCGCCCTGAATTTCTAATTTTAGGGGCCTGATCTTTCAGGATTTATTTTTGTATAATTCAAGTCTGCTTTTCAATATCTCTTGTTATTAAATTTTAATTCGTGGCATTAACATATAGATTGAAAAGGTTTTTATGGGGGTTTTGAGTGTATGCTGATGGAATTTTACTAGACGACACAGTTTCTTTTTCCAGAGCATCCCGGGTGTGTGTGTGTGTGTGTGTGTGTGTGTGTGTGTGTGTGTGAGGTGGGGTGAAGGGGGGGGGGGATTTATCCATTTCTCTGCATTATTGCTTTTTGAAATCATTGGTCATACAGCATCTTGGAAGACATTTATTGCAGAGGACAGAAAAATGTGCATTTGATTAAAGAAACGGGGAAAGCAAAGCATTTAGTGTGAAACAGGTTTTGGTCAACCCTTGCTCCTCGTCACTGACTCTGCTCCGGATAATACAAACATGCAGTGAAAGCAGTGATTGAAGTGACCCCCGCCATCCCCCCCATTTTAGCTGATTCCTATTTTTAATCCCTTCAGAGTGGAAACATTTTCATGAGCCTTAAACAAATTTGTATTTTATATTTGGAATCTCTATTCCAGTCTACTTAACATGCAGAGCACGGTGATTTTTGGCATTGCAGGGTATAATTCAAAGTAGGAAAAATTCTCTTAAGTTAGAAGCACAATATTTTTTTGCTTTAACCAAGCACACTGATTGATTTACTTCATTATTGTGCAGAGGCAGATACAGTACTGCCCAAATATAGGCCAATTATTTTAAGTACCTCCACTAAGCGCTGAATTCTGAACAGAGGTATGTCCTAGAGATGTTTTCCTTGTATGCCTAACCTCCTTATTCTGTACCCCCTAGATACATTTAGTACAGGCATATATGGTTGTTAATATGCATGCCATTTTAAAACACAGCTGGGTCAAATCATACAGAGAAATCTCGTTTAATAGATTGACATAAATATCAAGCTTCTTACTTCAGTGCCTATTACAATGACAGTATCCATAGATCCTTGATATGCAAATAGTATGATTTAATTTAACCACATTTCCTCTCCTTTTGTTTTAGTTAGTTTAAGCTGTGCTTTATTTGTAAGGAACATCAAGCAAATGGGCATCTGGTTTAGATTTTTGTTCTTCATGGTGCTGTAGGTTACAGCATATCAGAAGCCTCACTATGAAAGAACACAAGGCCAGATGGCCAATTTTGCATTTTGACTTTTAATTAGAGGAAAACCAGCCTTTTCATATATTCAGGGTATGCATTTAAAGTGTCGCACAGGTAATATTACAGTGGATGACTAAGGGATTGATCTAATTATCTAATATATCTAATTAATATATGCATGTGTCTTTGCCATTGCTTCATTTGATTACAGATGACAAAAGCCATTATTTAATTTTCATTTAACAGACTCATGTCAGCTACAGAATAGGCTGGTAGTGCGTAGTGAGTACTGAGGACCTTTGTTAGCATGTTATGAGCAAATGGTGCTAACAGAGAATTTCCTTTTCTTTTTCTAAACAAAAACAGGCTTTTCGAAGACAACACAGTTGCTGAATGTAATGAACAGTGGTGGGAGAAGTACTCGGATCCTTTGCTTAAATAAAAGTACCAATACAACAATGTACAAATACTCCATTGCAAGTAGAAAACCACCTTTTTCAGCTGAAAATCAATGTATATGCCATATGGGTATTTAGTAGTGTTGATGAATTCAAGTCCAAATCTGGACATTTTAGTGCAAAGTATTTGTATTCTACACATTGTGTTATAAATATGCATAGTGATTGGCTGACTTGGTATATGGTAGCGGCTTTTGTCACCAACCAACGTCTCTCGACTCTGCAGACTGTGGAGAGCAGTGACTGGGTGTGTCCCCCCCCCCTTCGCCATGTTGATACTTTTTTCACGTTGTAGAGGCATTTTATGAATTTCCAGGGTATTGGCACTCTGCAGTTTAGTTACTCTTTAAGTAAAAGTGTTATCAGCAAAAATATAAGTATCAAAAGTAAAAGTGCTCGTTCTGCAGAAAATTGGCCCCTGTGACTGTTCATCAATGTGTAAGCAGCATTGTACTGTAGTAGCTAGTTTTAACTATTTTATATTAGAGCTGCACAATATATTGTATTTTTTTTTTTATTGAAGGAGGAAAGTGAGACAAGATGAGTTCAGATGAAAGTGTGAATGCCAGAGAAGAACTGGTGCCTAGAGTTGTAATCAGAGAAATTGTTTTTAAGTTATTGTTTTGAGTGTTTATTGTGAACATCCAGATGCTTTTAGCAGTATACTGAAAGCAGCTGAAATGCAGAGCTGTTTGTTTATTTGTCGCAAGTAATACCGTCATTGCGATATTCAACAACGTTATTGCATATTAGGGCTGCACGATATGAGGAAAATATCTAATTGCAATTATTTTGACTGATATTGCAATTGCGATATGAGTCACAACATTGGAGGGAATGATGATATTTGCATCATTTGATCTGTACCAAACAAAGATGTTTTCTTAAGTGTGTAGAATACGACTTGTAGGCCGGGACAACTCTGCAGTACCACAATACTTCATTCAGAGTGGTATTTTCACACATATTTTGTCATTCACAAATATTGCACCTCTTGCGATTTGGACATTGCATGAGCAGTCCATATTGCGATTTTGATAACATTTCGATTAATTGTGCAGCCCTATTGCATATTTTCCTCATATTGTGCAACCCTACTTCATAGTCCAGTGGTTTCCAACCTTTTGGTCAGGCCCCTTTTAAGGGTCACAAATAAATCTGGGTCGTGAGATGATTAATTGGAGAGGAAAGAAGGGGAAAAACAAAGTTCTGCTACACAAATGTGTTTTCATTGTCTCTAATCTTTGCTTTTAAGTGAAATGATGGACAATTTGGCCTCTTTGGACTTTAAACAGTTATATAAAGGAAATCATGTGAGAAGTTTCGAGGGGATAATGTCCCTTAACGTGACAAAGGGCCCCAATCTCACACAGTTTTTTGTTAGGGGTCACAAGCCAAATTACAGAAGTGTATTGCATTCACTTGATAAAAAAAAAAAAAGTGTCCTGTTTTTCTGAATTAATGAGATACATTCTCATGGGGGGAAAAATCTGCTCTGTTTTTCTGAATTAATGATATGTTTTCATGAAAAAAAAAATCTGCTGTTTTTCTGAATTAATGATATGTTTTCATGAAAAAATATAAATTCTGCCCTGTTTTTCTGAATTAACGAGATACCTCAAAACCTCTCATTTAGGCTTCTTGAGAAGCAAACATGCCCCGTCTGCTTAGTTTAATCTTGTTTTATTTTGGTTTGGCTTTGAGACATTGGGAGATACTCGTGTCTCTAAATAATATAGATGGTATTGTTATTAGTTTGTTGACACCACGTAGCCAGCCTGAATGCATTTCAGATGCATCATCTTCTGATCCTGGAGAAAAACACTGCAATGTCCAGCAGATCAGAATGGGCTTTACATCTGCAAAGTCCTGAGGTGCCTGCGCAAAGTCGACAAACTAATAACACTACCATCTATATTAATTAAAGACGTGAGTATTAAACTAAACAGACCGGGCATGCTTGCTTCCATGACATCGAGCCCAAGTACTAAATGGCCCTGGTAGTAGTAAATTAGAGTTTCTCTTGGGATTTTGAGGTATCTCATTAATTCAGAAAAACAGCAGAATTTATTTTTTCCATGAAAACGTATCTCATTAATTCAGAAAAACAGCAGGATTAAATTTTCCCCCCCATGAAAACGTATCTCATTAATTCAGAAAAACAGAGCAGAATCTATTTTTTTTTCATGAAAACTTATCTCATTAATTCAGAAAAACAGAGCAGAATCTATTTTTTCCCTGAAAACTTATCTTATTAATTCAGAAAAACAGAGCAGAATCTATTTTTTTCATGAAAACATATTTCATTAATTCAGAAAAACAGGGCAATTTGTTTTCTCACGTGAATGCAATACACTTCTGCACCAAATGGCTGGGCACCACGGGTATAATCTTTAACAATGTGTTGTATTTCATAAGCTTATCATGTGTTTTTTTTATGTAAAATGTTAATCTTTAAGCTGGGTTTTAAGCTGAAATGTAGTGGAGTAGAAGTATAAAGTAATATAAATTGGATATATGCAACTAAAGTACAAGTACCTCAATCTTACTGAAGTACAGGTCCTGAGTAAATTTACTTAGTTACTTTCCACCTGTGGTAATGAGATCAATCAATCATTAATCATCAGAGTTGAGAGTCACCATATTTGTGCTGTCTTCATTTGTTTTTGGCTGGAAGTTAAGCTGACAGAAGGCCTTTACCCTATCATTCATTCATTCATTCATAAAAGAACAATGATGACACTTTGCTTTTTGTATGTGTGTGGGGGATTAGACCTGTCATGGTGGGAAATCTTCATACCGGTGTAAATTCTGCCAGAACAATGCCAGATATCGGTGTTGTCGACTTTGAAATTGCTTCCCTTAGGCTACGTTTTGGAAAGAAAAAACAAAAAACGCTGAGACAGAGAAGCCTGGCTTTTTTGTGTCTCACTGTGAAATTTGCACAGAAACGCACTTTTCACACAGCATTTTCAGCAAGACGAAAGATGATAAAAACTGTAACTTTAAAAATGGCTTTTTTAAAAATAAAAAAACACACCAACTGACCGCATACTGTATTTACGCTTTTCAGTCTAGACTGTAGGTCTCGTAAAAATGGAAAACAGGCATTATGAAATTGAAATTTTCCAGTATACCTTCAGCAAACTTGCCTGCAGAGAGAAGCTGGCTCAAGACTGAACCTAAACTACTGTCATACTGGAGACGTTTATTTTGGCAAATAAACTCCCATAATCTGCAATTACATCATGTCTTTCTCCATGAGTCAGAAAATGTTACAATTTAATCCCTTTCACTCTCAGGTGCTGTTTATTTTTGTGGATATCATTTTTGTTTTCACACTCATAAATGGTGCTGCGTGTCCGTCTGTCTGTGTTGAGGTTTATTGAATTAATTGGAGTTTTACAGAAAGTTACATGACATTATGGAACGACACTGATGCAGTATTGTGAACCGTTTACCACTCGTGATACTGCGCGCCGCAGCAAGCCATGTAAGGATCGTTCTTTTTAGAGACAAACGCCAGCAAAGTTTAGCTTTCGTTTCGTTATGTGTCGATTCGCCAGAAACGGAACATTTCTGAGCATTTTTCCTACTTTAACTCCACAATTGCTTTAAAATATGTTGTTCCTTCTGCAGCAGGAGAATGGCAACCATTACAAGAGTTTACTCATACCAGTTCAGTCCAAAAGCTAGAAAATAGAGAGCTGACCATTCAGTTTATGAGGTCGCTGGGATGTAAAATTTGGCACCGCTGCGTAGACAATAAATGGGCCACTAACTTTGCTGACCCAAAATATTTCTGTGCGAGTGCCTGCGTTCAAAATGTATTTTTCATTTTAGTGTGACCACTGCATTTATGACAACACAGGGGTCACAATTTTAGCTTTAGATAATAAAAAAAAGAATAATATACCCATAAATATAGCCAAAACTGTTCTGGTACACACATGAACTCTTCAAAATGGTGGTATATATCTGCTTCTCCAATATGGAGACCCAGAGCAAATAAATAAACAAGACATTATGAATAAATAATCATATGTGATTGGCTGTTGCTTTGGTCCGTAAATAGGCTGCATATACGTATATATGTGACCTTTTGTTTCGTAATTCAAGTTAAATATGTTTTATTTTATTTATTTGTTTATGCAGTACTTGCATGTAATTATGGCTGCAACTAACGATTATTTTCATTATAGATTAATCCGCTGATTATTTTCTGTTATCTTGACAGTCCAGAATCCAAAGTAAATATATTTATTTATGGCATTTGTGCTTGAAAAATGACTTTTAAATGACTAATTGATTATGAAAATAGTTCTTGATTATTTTTCTGTCGATCACCTATTCTATTAATCGACTAATGGTTGCAGCTCTATATATAATTATTGTTTAATAATTCAATTAAAGAATTGACAGTTTAAATTTGATCTTATAATTACTGTTAACTTACTGTTTACAATATTGTTATTATCATCTTTGATAATAAAGTTAAAGTTAAGCTGTATCCTGCATATTTTCTTCATATATTCATAATAGCTTTTCAGCTATTTTCCGTTTGTCTTTTTTGGAGGGATCAGTCTGTGATTAAATGTAACAAAATGTTTCACACAGCTGTCGGAAATTTCTATTGCCAACCTTTAAAAGTGCCTCCCATAGGTTACACTAAGTATTACACATATGGAAGTTTAAATATCTGTGGTTTACAAAAGTTGCAGTTATGACCCTCTAGTTAAAACTGTATGATCCTGGCTTATGAATTACTTGGTATCATTAAGCTGCTGTCTGGTTCATGTCTGTAGTAAAGTCGTTGGGAGACATTTTCTCTTTTCAACAACAGTATTTATCTTTCATCAACTGTGGTAAAATGAATAACAAGCTCCCAAAGATAACATGTGGATATAAACACAGCTTGTTCATTTCTACTCATGGACAGTGTGGATGGAATTACACACGTGTACACAGTTACTGTACACCTTATACCACTGGTGAAACCAGACGCCCTGACTAATGGAAAGGGAAATAACAAAACTGAAATGAAAATGCCATTTCAGGTTTAAAATGGGAACTACACAAAAAAAAGTAAAAGAAATACTTGGCATTGAATATGGCAATGCAAATTTGAAAAAAATAAAATAAAAATAACTGAAAATGGAAAATGCTGAAAGCTGAAATGGAAATACTCAAATTAAAAGTGTAAATTGAGGATTTTCCATGACATTTGGCCCCAGATGATGAATCCTGGCTCTGGTGATCACCTGACCATTCCTGTTGTGCCACCAGGTCAACAGTTTTGTTGTTACAAGATAAAAAAAAAAAAAAAAGACTGAATTCTCATGAAATATGCGGTGGATTTTTATGACTCAAAGAATGTATAATTGCATGTAAAATCTGAAAAATGTCATGTTAAAGGCTTGTTCCTTATAAAGTGAAGACGGTATTAAGAAATCTACAAAACCCACAACTTGCACAACCTTTAGGCTAAGTGTTGCACATACTGTATGACTGAACTTTTTATTCGTCTACAGAAGAAGGTAAACAATTTGAACTGAAAACCTTGAAAGTTTTGTGTGAACATTATTCAATTCATGGGGCATGTTTGCTGATGTGTTGTGGTCGTCATATCCAAAGAAAGGTGTATTGGGCTATGAAAATGCTTGTTGCTGTATTGGTGGGCTATTATTAGAAGAGCAATTTCCCTTCTTTCCATAATATCAAGTCATCCTGGCATAACTCTGTTTTGCATGGTTGCATTTTGAGCACATTCTCTTGACAAGGCCTTTTATAGCCTTATGCTGAAGTGGCAAGTTGTGTAATTTGGATGGTTTTGAAATTAGAACATTTGGGCGCCACAAAGTTGTGGATTTCATGCCATCAAAGGGCATTTATTAACAGTTAAGCCACTTCTGTTCTCACAAGAATTCTTTTGTCTTTTTTTCTGTCCTCAAAATAACACTGTCACAGATATTACAGGTGGTGGCTCCTGTGCATTTTGAGCTCACACATCTTTTGACAAAAAGAGGGGTGGTTGTCTGTTTCTTTTCTTTTTTCTTTTTTTTTCAAACTTCGCAATAGTTGTCAGATGTAGGCTACTGCTTTTTATGTGCAGCTTGCTCTTAGGTACCTGTGGACAGGTGTTACAAATGAGAGTTTCATTACAAACACAGCGCATCTGGTTCTTGTGCATAAATGTATGTTACAGTTCTAATGCTGCTGTGACGTCCATATCAAATAAATCAAAGCTGGTATGTAGACAAGAACCTTTTTTTTTAAAAATCTTGGATATTGGTTGTGTTTGTTAGTTTCAAAACAACACATCTGTCTGACCTGGCATTGTGCACCGTTGGTGGTAGAAGTCATGCCAGAATCAAGACTGTATATTTTTTTTTACAGGACAGGAAACTAAAGTCTTTGTCTGTCTCTGTGTTTATTCCCCTGCTTACAGAAGCACGGGCTCAGAGGAGGCGGAGTCATGAGTGCACAAGAGGCACCCAATCCTGGGATGGAACAGGCGGACGGTGGGAGCGTGGCTGCAGATGGTCCCTCACCAACCTTAGTCCCAGTGACCAAGAGTACAACTCCACCACCCGTCATAGTAAAGAAAGAGCCTGGGATCTCGGAGACGAGTAACGGGAAAGTGGCCGATCCCAACCCTGCTGAGATCTGTGTTGTCATCGGAGGAAATGATGCAGGAGCAAGTGGAGGTGGACCCCGTAGAGCTCAGACCGAGGGTATGTTTGCCCTTGGTACTCCTCCTCCAACGAAGAGCACAGACTCATGCATAGGTGTGTGAATATACATATACATGCATTTCCTGAGTGCAATCTCGTCTGGTGTCTCTTGACCCTGACCTTGCTGCCTGACTGACAAACTGCATAGCGTTTAAAAATGACATTTAAAAAAAATTCAGTAGCAGCTTTTCAGAAACAACGTCCCGGTTATTCAGGATAATCCACAGACGTCGCCGCAAGCACAGAAGAAATGTCCCCTGTGAAAACTATTGACAGCATTCTGTTACGGTTGAATTTTTAAAATGTAATTTTCCAATCCTGTGAGCATAATTGAAATTCCATTCACCTCAATTTTATGTCTTATTTAGTATTGGATTGGCATCTGGAATCTTAAAGACTGCTATCTCAGAATTAGAATAAAACCAATCCTATCTGCATGGCTAGAAGTTTCACCATTAAATGACAAAATATGATTTTGTTTTGTTATTTGGGTGAGCTGGTCCTTCATATTTGAGTCTGCTATCCACTCATTTGCAAACATAAAGCGCTTGCATGATAGTGATGATGATGGTGATGATTATATAATTATTGTTATTATAACAACCACTTGGAAAATTTGTGATATCATTTGCACAAATACACAGTCGCCAGTTTATTCGGTACACCAAGCTAAAACTACTGCATTCTAATATAATTCTAATATTTAGTGTTTTACATTTTATATTTACAGGATATAAATGAGGACAAAGTATTGCAAAGATACCTCCCCAAAAAATATTAAAAATGCCTTGCTTGGCCCTGATGCCAATCATTTCTCCTGACATTCATAATATTTCAGTCAATTGCTCAGATTTGTAGTAATTCTTCCCATTTTAGGCAAAAGCTGAGAAAAGGTCTCATTTCATGTAAGGTACATATTTTGTGGAAAGTGACATTTACTTGGAGCGTAGAACATTAACTGATATATTTTAACTGATAATATTTTGGGTCTACTCAGATAAGTAATTGGGACATTTATATTCACAGTAGTTAGATGGGGATTACTAAGAACATGAGAGAACTAAGAAGACCATGAAATATACTACATGTGTGTGCACTCTCGATGCTACTGTCACTTTGTTTTAATGACTGTTTTGAATTCTCGTGCAGGTTCCTATGTATGTGGGGTATGTGGGAAGAAGTACAAGTATTACAACTGCTTTCAGACACACGTCAGAGCACACAGAGGTAAGACACTTCATTTCTTTTATGTATGTATTGTCTTTATGAAAAGCCAAATAATAACTCACTGCTCGCTGTGTTTTTCCCCTCTCTCTTGACAGTATGGTCCTAAAATTATTCACTTCCTTTAAATGAGTCATGCATGTCCTGTTTTGGCTAGGAATTGTATTTGATTTATTTATTTTATTTTTCCACTATAGAATCAGATGGCATGCTTGTGGATGGATTACCCCAGGCACCCAACAGTGAGTACACTTTTGCACGCACAAGTTTATAAGCATGTCAGCACCAGCTGTTTATTTCATACCTGGCTCATTTAACAGACATGTTGTTTTACTAGATATCTTTTTCGATTTTTCATAAAGCTGACTAAAAAACAATCCACCGCAACTTTTGACTGAAGATACATTTTGTCTCTATGTGACTTAGCAGGCTAAAAGCCATATTATTTACCCTCATTGTCCCCCTCCCTCTCTCCCATCAGTCTTGTCTCCTCACTGTAGCCGCCTTCCCATAGGTGACATCCTAATACCAGGTAGCTATAAGGCAACATCCAATTTTACCTCAACATTTCTGGCACAATCATATCATGTGTGGACACAATGTTCTGATTATCGCAATATTTTGTCTGACAACATCAGTTCCTCTAATTGAAGTGCGTTAAACTACATATTAAAATAAATGCCGGCTTGCAGGTATGGGGATGTTGCTCTTTTTAATTGCATTGTTTATCAGCTGTCTTTATTTATCATGCATCTTAAATTCACTCCCAGGAACCACAGTGAAAGTTTGATTAGGACTAAAAATACTCCTACCTCAGAGTAGTACTTGAGAGTTATTTATAAAGCTTCCTACACACACACACACACTCTCTCAGCAATCATTGCGTGAATTGTGCACATCGCTTAAAGGCAGCACCATCAACATGGCGGGGAGAAAAGAAAGAGCAATCATCTTGATGCAGACAGAACAACAGCATTTCTTTTTTAGCTGTATGAGGAATACAAACGCAGTGTAACCAAAAGGTCCGTGACAGTGTTAATAAGTAGGCCAGAGAGCCTGCTTGGCAAAAAAAAAAAAAAAATCCTAATAGATTAAATTCTTAAAGAGGATGGACCATGCTGTAAAGCCTTTTTGGTTGACGCCACACATTTAGACTTTATACTTGATAATGACATGCCAATTTATGAGAGCGTTTTTAAATATAACTTCTATGAGCAGCTCAAGTGGCCCCAAAAGAATTTGGCAGCAAGTAAAGATAAAACAAGCCGAGGCAAATTATAACTTGTTTTACTAGCAATTAATTTAATGTAGATAAATAATGAAACTGATTTCCCTAAGAAGATTTAAATTGGTTCTACATTTCAGCAATCAAAATAAGTTTAAAACTCCGGTTTATGGCAGCACAGTGAAGATGTGGCATTAATGTAACCTTGACATTAAGCCTGCTTAACACCAGACTTGTTCTTAATGATTGGTTACTATAGCAACTTACTCAGTGCAAGGCTGCATTTTAAAACCAAAAATGAAGCCAGGCCAACTGTCTGATAATAAGTTGTTAGTATGGCTTGTAAAATATCCCTCTGCTGAAGGAGTGTGGGCACAGGAGGATTTTGAAAAGCAGGAGAAAACACAGGCTGTAGTGTTGTGGAGTTGAAGAGAGTATTTTGGGAGCCCAGCTTGAAAAAACTTTCTGTAAGTGGGTGTTAAGACCAAAAACAGCCCTGCGTTTAAAAAAAATCAGAATACAGGGGTTGGTGGGAGTTTGTTACTTGAGGTACCAGTGAGACAATAAAATGTGATCCAGGAAGTTTGATTAATGGATCGTGGATTTATTTCAATCATCAGACACCAAAACACTGAACAGAGGTTTGTAATACATATACTGTGACACAGGATTTTACAATTCAAAAATGTTATCCCTTTCTCATCTGTGATTGGCCAATGCAGCGACTTGCCAGATGTCATTGCATTGCATATTCGAAAATATAACCCTGTCATTGTGAAATCAAATGTAAAACTGATTTTGCATTTTCAGTTTTGTTAAATCAACAGACGGTGTGTAACTCGCACATGAAAATGCAAACTGTACTTTAGCATTTGCATGTGAAAGATGTCATGGTTTTAGGGCTTATCAGATGAAAATTAATTTGAAATTCCATTTTGCGTTTCCTGAAATGTTTCATAGTCATTCATCAAAACCAGTGGGCAGGATATAACATACAATTGCTTGAATTGTTATTGAAACGGCCAAATGAGAGAACGTCCAAGGTTGTCATATATTGGGCTCTGAGCTTGTTTTTTTGTTTTTTTTAAGAGCCACTTGAAAATAAAGGGGAAAGTAGTCTGGTTAGATCAGATTGAGCATGTCTCTCAACTGTCCTTGGTTATTTTTATCGTGTTTGTGTGTGTAACAGCCAGTGCACAGAAACAACACAGTCCAACATGCTAGGATCATGCACCCATAACCAATTATCTATGTTGTTACTCGGGCTGCACAATATACCGTTTTTTTATCGTCATTTCTTCCTCATATCGTGCAGCCCTAGTTGTTACTGTGTTATCGAATTACTCAGAATGTATCCTCACCTAGACATGGAGAAATTATGTTATGTGAGTTTTAATTACACTGACAAATGCCAGGAACCCACTAATTTGTGGAAAATAGTTTTAATCATGTCAATTTGTGGGGAAATTATAGAATATGCATGGAATTGGGGCCTTGAGGTGTTATAAATGCAATTACAGTTAGGCACCCTAATAATCACTTTTGTAGCTGTATTTCCTTGTTGCCAATTAAGCATAAACTGCATGAACCCTTTTGCTGTCAAGTGAAGAAATTGGTTGTTTTAAATCAACTGTGCTGGCTTTTCTGTGCCCCCTTGTATCACATTTATAGGACAGCCATTTACTATGTTTTCCAAAATATTCAAAATACAGTTTGTTATCTGTTGTTTGACAACTGTTATCTTACTTTTTAAAGCATCAACAGAGATCATGAAGGCATTTTTTTCCCCGATTTAAAAAATGATCAGTCCAGAGCAGAATAAACACATCTTGTACAGTCTTTAAATATATCTTTGTAATACCTCAGGAATTCAGCCGAGAATGTAGCTGATTGAATTAACAGAGACGGAATGGACTGGAGAAAGTTTAGAAGTTGTCGCTCTGCTGTTAAATGATAAAACATTTGTCACATGGGTGTGTAAGGTGAGGGGCCCTCTGCTGGGGCAACATCAGTCAGGCATATTATTATGGAGAGAAGCCTAAAACTGAACCAACTGGAGAAAGGAGGTTAGAAATTGATTTTGTCTTACAGTGCCATATTGTTAGTGCAACATATTGGCTTCAGACAGGATTTCACTGTGGTGTGCCAAGATGCACTTTAGGTGTTCTTAATTGTCAACAGCCACCCCACCTGGCTGCACTGCAACAAAATAAACATAAAAAACAACCAAGTAATCTGCATCCCTTATGTCCCCTCACTCTCTTAGCCCTCTACAGAGTTGGCAACATTAATGCACATTCAAACATGTGTGCTGCAAGATTAAGGTCATAACAACATTTCAGTTCAGTATTCCAGTTAAAAAAAATCGTTTGAATCATGTGCTAACAGTACATACAATCTGACAAATTCCAAATACAAATGCAAGCACAATTTCCCATTTAATTCTAATCTGCTTTCTAACACTATTTTAAATACAGCATACACTATTCATTTCTTATTTATTTTGCATGCGTGCATATACAGTGTGTGTATATGTATGTATGTATGTATGTATGTATATATATATATATATATATATATATATATGGTGATCCCACTCATGACAATAATGAAATCATCATTACCTTTTCTATCACTTTCTCCCCAGGGATTCATCTGCCTATTTGTCTTGTTTATCTAATCTCATTTAGTCTCCCTGTCTGTCTCTTCCAATGCAATCAAAGCTTTCGCGATGTATTTGAATCTTATTTGTTTTTCAATTATCCATTTTTCTAATGCAGGATGACTAAAAACAGAACTCTGCCCTCTATGGCATTATGAAATACTTCTCTGCAAATTAAGTGTGAAAAGCAGCTTTGAACACCTTTGAATTAAATTGCTGTGTTTTGGGGCTCAGTCGGTTAAATGTATGCACTGTACCTGCAATGTCTTTTCATGTATTACCTTCTCCCATCTCTCCTGCTCTCTGTACTTTCAACTGTGCACCAAAACAAAGTTTTGCTATTTTATTATTCTTAGGTTATAATCAGTTTACAGTTTTGGATTCTGTCATCCAGAAAATACTGGTTGTCAGTGCCATTAAAACCCATTGTCTATATAAACCATGCTGGCCTCTCTCTATCTGTTCATCTGCAGATAGCTTCCGTTACTCCTGTGACATCTGTGGCAAGAAGTATAAATACTACAGCTGCTTCCAGGAGCACCGTGACCTGCATGCAGTTGATGGTAACCAGGAGTTTTTGGGCAATTTACATGACAATTTTTTTTTTTTCTTTGAAACTCCCAAGACTTGAACTGGAAAGCCATTTATAAGTGAACTTCTTCCCATTTCACACTGTCCCCTCGCAGCGGAGTCTCTACTTCTGCAGCAGCAACTAAAGCTGAGTAGCATAATAAAGAGTAGAAGATCAGAAAAACTGGGAGCCTTTTTGCGAAAGAAAAAAATTCAAAATAAAGTATCAAATGAACAATGGCCTGACTCTAATAATAGTCTATCCCAGGTAAAGTGTATTTCAGAGAGGCTCATTCTCACTTCAGTGGAGGTAAATAAAGCCCACTATTTTCAGAATTTACTACAATTTCACAAAATTCCATATCACTCCATGTATAGGTGCTAATGTAGAGCAGGTTTAGATTTGTAGGTAAAAGATGGGGAAATTAATGTGCTGTAAAATAAATTATAATTTTCTATATTATGATGTGTACATGAATCTAATCTAGGTGCTAGTCAAGTGTACCTAAAGATAGGGCTGTGTGCTCTGTGTGATCAAATTTTATTTTCAATTGCGATTTTGGCTTCCAACAATTATGAAAATGAAATAATTGATTTAAAAAACAAAAAAACAATATTGTGCCGCATTCAGCTTCACAATGATGGTCTTGTTTTGTTTTGTTATAAATCCAGCGCACTCTTTTTCCTTTACAGCGACTGAAAATGTTGAATATATGTTTAGTTTAGGAGTTTTCACTCAGTTGTGGCAGTGCACTTTTATCAATTATCATTTTGGTCTAATTAATTTTTATTTATTATTTTTATATTATTTATTTAAATCTCTACATATTTGTTATTTATTTTATTAATATTTTTTCAGCTGAATTATATTTAATGTTCACGAAAATCTACTGTTCAAAAGACAATATTTTTGTTAGTTCAATAAATCCTCAGTACGTACTTCAGTTCAGTTTTATCTTAAATATAAGTTCTGTGATTTTGTTTAAAAACACCATTAAAAGGCAGAATAAGGAGACTGTAACATACAGTATGTGCACGGTCAAAATAACAAGACGGGATCGAGGAAATGCACAGTCAATAGGTCAACGTGTGGATGATATCAATGCTGGGAACAATGTGATACATCTCAAATGGCTTGAATTACATTTTAAACATACTGTAAGTATTCAGAGAAAAACTGACCCCCCCCCCCCCCCCCCCCCCCCCCCCCCCCCCCCCC
>JAOVVB010147925.1:0-11894 GCA_028570985.1 Heterobranchus longifilis
GATAATCTCAGAATTCTGACTTTAAAGTCCGAATTCTGACTTTGAAGTAAGAATTCTGACTTTAAAGTTTTTTTCACAGTGGCCCTAATCCTCTTCCTGTTTGATATACGTTTATATTGTTGCTGTAATATTTTCAACTCTGTTCTGCTGCATGGGCTACAAACTGGAACTGCAACGATTAGTCGAAAGAAAATCAATATGCAACTATTTTGATAGTTGATTATTTTTTTCCAACCAAAAATACACAACAATCTCTGATTCTGTCTTCTCATCTGAGTATTTCCTGCTTGTTGTTGGTTTATGTCTTTGTAAATTGAATATCTTTGGATTTTACACAGTTGTACAGATGTCATTTTGGACTGGGAAATTTTAATGGGCTTTCTTTTTGAATAATAATTTGTCAGATTATTGAAAAGCATTTTAGATGTCTAATACATTGTCATTTTGGACTGGGTAATTATAATGGGCTTTTTAATTTAATTTAATTTTAAATAAATCATTTTCACAGATTATTGAAAAGCATTTTAGATGTGTATATACTTTTTCACAATCATCTCTCCACAAGAGTTTGACATTTTGTGACATGCTCCAGCACATTAAGTAATCAAACTGCTTAAAAAAACTACCATAGCAATGGATTTCAAAGCATAAATGTACTGAGTTTAAGCAGCATTTTTGCTAAATTTGAACCAACATGGCCTCAAGGGTGCACCACATTGACAACAAGACAGAAAAACTCTGATATCATTTGAAGGGGTTTAGTTATTATTCAGGTTATGTTCCACATCCTGTGACCATGAACACGAATGCAACAGCAACACAAAGTTCTGTCAATAGTCAAGATTATGAGTCCAAGTAAACAGTTACATTTGGACAAACTATTGTAAGAAAAATGTTGAAGTATAACCAGTAGACTGTATGTCACAGAAACAGATTAATTAAAGAGTAATATTTTATAAACACAACTTCAGTCTTAACACAAGACAGCAATAGGGCGCCCCAGTTTGTTGCTTCAAAACATGGAAGTGAGTTAGCATTTTAGCACTTCCGGTTCCCTCGTCTAAGTCGATGGGTTTTTTGTTTAAGTTTTTGTTTAGACATCTGAAATAATGTCCGTCGTTAACACATTTTCACGTTTTGTTCTATGACATAAAATATGTCTTCTAAAATCATAAAAGTGGTGTTCATATGGAGAGATTATCTTACTAGACAAAACATGTAAGTGTCATAAACTAATGTTCGCCACAGAGCTTATTTTCTGCAATGACCCAAAATGCAATGCAAAAATCCCACAGGCTTTTCAACGAGGGAACCCACGGCGATGCTAAATTCTGGGTTGGCCTACGAAAAGACGTCATCCCTGGGGCTCCCTATGTGGCCTCAGCCCCGAACACTAGCATCAGATTTTTTTTCCAAATGCAGATGCATGATGAAGGGGAGCAGCAGATGCTTTTGACTTTCTTTTTTTTTATGCATTTTTTAATGTGTCTTTTTTAAGAATATATTATGTCATGAGCTGGGTGAGCTGGGTGTGGAGGGTGTTGACAGTCCGTGCAGTAGCTCCATCTGTCTCCTTTTGTCTTTGGCGCGGTTGATAGTCATCTTGAATAAGCGACAGTACATCTCTACGGCAACGGGAGTGTCATCGTTCCCGGGCACAGGGTACGTCACCAGGCTGGGGTTGCAGTTCGAGTCCACCACACCCACTGTGGGGATGTTCATCTTCGCCGCGTCTCTGATCGCCACATGTGGCTGAAACACGTTGTTGAGAGTGGAAAGGAAGATGATCAGATCTGGTAAGCGGACTCCGGGGCCGTACTGGATGGGGGCATTGGTAAGGAGGCCTCCCTGCCAGTACCGCGTATGGGCGTACTCCCCACAATTCTTTGCAGTGCTCTCCACCAGGTGGCCAAACTGACGCTGGCGGCTGACAAACAGTATGATGCCACCGCGATACGCTACATGGGCGGTGAAGTTCAGGGCTTGCTGGAGGTGCTCCACCGTCTGGTCCAGATCAATTATATCTTGGTCCAAACGGCAGCCATAGAGGTACGGTTCCATAAGCCTAAGAAAAACAGAAGTCAATTTAGGTTTTCGAAAAAATGGTCCCAGCTAGGGCTGGGCGATTAATCTTTTCTTTTTTTTTTTCCCCCAATTATGATTTCAGCTTTCAATGATTATGAAAACAAGATAATTGAGATAAAATTATTCTTGTGCCGCTGTTCGTTTCACAATGATGCTCTCGTTTTGTCTTGTGTTATAAATCCAATCCGCCTTTCCTTTGCAGCGGTGCACTTTCTTCCATTTTCGCTGAGTTACTGACTGAAATATGTTAAATATAGTTTACCAAAAATGTTTAATATATGTTTAGGAGCCTTCAGTAGGTTGTGGCAGTGCACTACAACATATATGATCCAATTAATTTTGGTCTAATATATTTTGAATTTTATATTGTGAATATTTATGTTTAGTCGTTTTCAGTAGGTTGGGTAAGTGCACTTGCACTGACATTATTACTGTTTTGATCTTTTTAAAGTTATGTATTTATATATGTGACAAAAAAAGAAAAAAGGTGTGACATATAGAAGATAAACTAGACAGACATGCAGACATCAGCAGATTACTTGATAATGAAAATAACCATTTGTTGCAGTCATATCCCTCACACTCAAATGGTCAATCAATAGAATTTAACATCATCGTGTGTTTTCCTTTACATTAATATTACTGAATAGGCCTATATATCTAGGCTAGTTGCTGAAGTGTGTATGCCATATTTATTCCCACCCCCATGTCACTACTCAGTGCAAATCCCTCTGACAAAGCATTTGAGCAACAGCATTTAGTTAGTTGATAAACTGTGGGAATTCATACCTGTGCCTGCAACCTTTTTTATGGCCAAGATGCACTCTGGCGTCGAACAGGTCTTTCAACGAGAAGAGCTCTGACACACGAAAAAAGTCCGGCTTCTCAAGTGGTTTGTTTAGTATTTTTTCTGTATGTAGGAGAAATGACATTGCTGAAAGTTTGGAGAAAAACAACCTGTCATAAGTGTCACACTCCTGCTAGTTTCGCGTTCGTTAGCTCACCTGAAACATCGTCAATCTGGAGTTGGGGTGATTTGATGGACGCCGCAGTGGCATAGTGATGTCCACCACAGGGATATCCGATTGTAACAGCCCGGGAATGTCGTAGCCCCCAAAGCCCTGAATATAAACACAAATACCAGTCAAAACATCCGACATTAACTTGTAACAAGGGAGTGCTGCTAGCTACCCAGCTAGCTACAGGCGTTAGCTGTAAGCTAGGATGATAAAACAAAACCATACTAAAACTGATGTAAAAATATTAACTTACATTTTGTGACATACACTCAAAATATTCAGACGATAACTTACTCTGGCGGACAATTAAACATGTGCAAATACCTTTCGTAATTGTCCGGGTAGCCATGCTTGCTCGAGCGCCACAGAAGGTCAGCAAACTGCGACTGCGCATTTGTAGTTCACGGACGGCCGTAAAGTTCTGTCGTGAAGTTCTGTCGTGACTGTTTTCTGTACTAGACTACAACACCCATGATGCAAATTGTTTTGAAACTTAACAACTTTATTGAAAAACAAGTACAACACAACTAGCATTAGAGCCCTCGTGTTGTTTATCGACAAAATAACATAAACCAAAGTTAATGTGAATAACTCCCAATATAAAACAGATGTTTGGCAATAAAGATGACACTTCTAACAAAAACAGCAGCAGCTATAGTGTGAAGAACGCATGGCATCTATCTGGTCCAAGACAGTGAGTTTTAAAGATCAGCAACTAACTAAAACTCTGACTTCAGTAAATTATTCAGTAGCAACATGAAACTGTGGACTAGTGACTAGTTCAAAACATTTTTAGCAAATTTAATTAGCTACATGAACAAACAAGTGAACGTAACTTTCTTCCATGTAGCATATTGCTATATATTTGAGAGAATATCATAACTTACAACATTGCAAAACAGGGCAAAACATTTTTCTTAAAAATCCAACAAAAAAAATGTGCTGATAAAATCCAAAATCCAAAGCCACTAGCCTGCAACATCAAATCTAACAGCCAACCTTACATAAACAAACACTTAATAAAGTGCAAAATAATAATCCAACAACCCACATAGTATAATATCAAACATAATCTACACGCATGTTTCAAATGTTTTATTCTGTTGTGCTGTGGTGGCTGGGTGCTTCATTTCTCCTGAAAAAGATGAAAATCATCTCAGATGAATAGTGTTTTAATTTGACTGTAATCACTCATGTGGAGACAAAACATTTGGGTCCAACCACACACACATACCTGTTAACTGGAATGAACTGAAGCTTTCTTTTGACATGTTTCAATGTCTTTTTCTGCACAGGAGCACTACTGTGAGAAAGTAGCCCCTGCAAGCATCGTGGAATACATATTTCACACTTACTGAATATCTGTTCTCATCATAGGATACAATAATCAGTATTCAAACCCCTTACTCAAGTAAAAGTACTAATGCCACACTGTAAAAATACTCTGTTACAAGTAGTTACAACCAGGAAAGTGTACTTTAAGTATTAAAAGTACTGAATTTATTTAGGAATAAATATATATATTTTAAATAAATATAAAATTATTAAAAATTATTCAAAGAAAAATTGGCAAATCTTCACATTTGTAAAGCCTGGGTGTTTTAGGATGAAAAATTACTTAATCAAAATAGTTGCCAATTAATTATCTGTCAATTGACTAATTATTTCAGCTGTACTTAAATATACGGTTGGGTAGTAATAATATTAATTAGTAAAGTAACTAGGGCTGCAGCTAACATTTTCATTATTGATCAATCTGCAGATTATTTTCTCGATTAATCATTTGGTCTATAAAATGTCAAATATTACTGTCAAACAGTGAAGAATATCCATTCTCAGTTTCTCAAAGACCAAGGTGACGTCTTTAAATGTCTTGTTTTGTCCAAAATCCAAAAGACATTCAGTTTAATGTGATATAAAACAGAGAAAAGCAGGACATCTGCATATTTCAGTCTGAAAACAGCATTTTCTGACATTTTTGCATAAAATTACTTATAGTTGACAATTATTTTTCTGTTAATTGACTAATTGATTAATCAACTAATCATTGCAGCTCTAAAAATAATTAGTAACCAAAGCTGTCAAATAAATGTAGTGGAGTAAAAAGTATAATCCCTCCCTCTGAATTGTCAAGGAGTAGAAGTATATAGTGGCAGGGAAGGAAAATACTCAAGTAAAGTACAGTACTTGATTAAATGTATTTTGTTACATTCCACCACTGACAATAATGGAGCAAAACTAACTGCACCAAAAACATGTCTCTTTCTACATGATTGTACCTTGTTGCATTTTTCAGCCAGGTACCTCCTGTTGAACATCCTGCTTCTCTCGTCTGTGGTAAGAGCTATGCAAGGACTGAAGGTGATGCCAGGGTCAATGGCACTGGACAAAGACCTGAGCAAGGCAGAGCAGGACACACATCAGACCAATTCCTAGTAATGACTTAATGCTCTAATAATTCATCCCAAAGTCCATCTTCAAGCCAGTGAAGGTAAAAATGGTAGGTTTTCCCTCAACCACGAGGAGTGTCACTGTGATGCAATTAGTGTCACTATTATACATTATTAATGAGGAAGACCCATTGTTGCTCGGATTCCACTCTTTATTACACAGATGCACTTAAAATACACAGCAAAAGTTTTTTTTTTCTGAAAGAGTAAAAGAAAAAAAAAGAAACACTTCTTACAAAATATTTACAAAACCTGGCAATGCACAGCATGTTCAGTAACTTTCGTTTTTGATAAACAAAAATAAATAGCCTTTTTTCCACATAGGAAATTCAAGAAAACTTCAACATGACAAAGAAATAAACACACTAAATATCAAGTTTAGCAAGACAGAGAGGAGTAACTATGTGGCTTCTGTGGAATCTGGAACAACACTTGAGTCAAAAAACTGTTATAGTGGTTTTCATCAACAACTGAACTTTTAATTTCCTTCTATGATTTTAAACCATACAATGAGCTAAGAGCACTGTGTGTGAAAAACAAATGTTGTTGGGAAGATGTCGTATAATATCTCCATGGTAGTCAAGAAAGTATACAAGATTGTTCCAGAACCAAAAGGTGTTCTAAAATTGCTCTAAAATCGGTGCCTATTAAGGGTCAAGGGTATAATCTGTTTTAAATGTGTACCCTAGCTTTTTCGCTTTATGTGCAAAAAGTTACAAAGGCGGTCCTCAATCTATGGGTGAGGTGAGAAGGTCATTTCTGCAAATTATCATCATGAGAAGAGCCCAGATTTGGAGCTTTAAAAGTGTGAGGTAATGAGAGGTGGAGGGATAAGGTGAGGGGTGACGTAAAGAGATGTGGTTGAAATACAGAGTGATACAGAGTGTTATAAATACACTAAATGGTTAGCATGGTAGACTTTGGGCAGGTAAGGTTATGGTGAACTATATCATGCTAGATTAGTTGTCATCATCAATAATAATTACTTTTTAACTTTTGCACATAAAGGGATGTCTTAATGTAACCCCACATATCACAGATAATTTGGGTAAGCTTATGTAATAGCATGTATTTTTCTGATTAACATTGCTTATTTGTTTTTTCCCTCTGTAACATTAGAAAACATACATCCGAATCTTAAATTTTGTCATATTGAGAGGTTAATTTTCTTGGTCACTTCTTTTTTACATAAAACGTGAAAGATATTTGCGATGATATGATTTTCTGCAAGAAAGTATTCTGCATTTTGATGGTGGTACTACTCATGCAGTTTGCCTCTTGTATTGCTTCTCAAAGGTTTGATGATATGAATTAACCTCAGAGCATTAAAAAAAGTTGCCATGATGGTGCCATTGTGTTACATAGTCATATAAATGTACAAATGCATTAAAAAAATGCCTGTTTTGTTTTATCGTATTAACAAACATTCCCTTCGAGCCTATAAATGAATGAGCTTGATCATAACCTACATTATATTTAGGAGCAGGGCACAATCAAGAAATAAAGTCATATGAAATTAGATTATGATGCTATGGGACATAGAGGCCAAAGAAAATACTTACAATGTGGAAAAGTCCTGCTTCTTCTCTGGATTTCTCCTGTTGCCTGACTCACAATCTGCCTCATCTATAAATTCTTCCTCTGTTCTTTCTAGATGCACTTCTTTATCATCTATCTTCATGCTCTTGCCTTCTCTTTTTTTCTCACTGAGTAAGTCCACTCTCTCCTTTCCCTCGCTCCTTTCCCTGCTTCGAACCTGGACATGGTTGGTCCTATTAGATTCCAGTTCGACAAACACACTCTTGTCTTTAGAAATATGCACCATACTCTCTGTCTCTCCTTCTATAGGGCACTGTGACCTGTGGCCGGGCGCAAGGCTCTGTGTAAAGGACATCCGTGGATGCTGCCTGGCAGTAGTGAAAAGATTCAAAACAGGGGCTCTGAACATGGTATTTACATTTGTCTCTGTAGAGCAGGGGAAAGGTGCTCTGCTGGTCCGTGCAGAGGACCAAACAGTGACTGGAGTCTGTGGTTTGGGCCCCCCGCTTGGTGGACTTTCTGATGCAGTCTCGCTGATTTTAGACGAGGTGATATGGAATGAAGTCCGACTGAGAGTCCTAGTGTCAGACGTGGGGAGTCCGAAGCTCTGGCGCCACTTGATTGACTCAGAGCGAGAATGAGCAATGTTAGGACTCAAAACGGGCCGAACTCTCTCCATCTGCGGGGTGACGTCCTGGACGTCACCTCTCCCCATGCCAAGCCTCCTTTGCTCGGTTCTAGCAGCCCCCGCTCCGTCTGCTGGCTCCAAAAGACTGGGGCTGCAGGACTGGACCGAGGACAGATGTGATCGCGCGCCGACAGTAGAGATGTCTGGCAGCAAACTCTGTGGTGCTGGAAGAGGCTGACTCCTCAAAGGAGATTGTCCAGAGGGAGGACTGATACTTTTTTGTGGAATTTCAGCCAGCTGATTTTCCTGTTTAATGTCTTCATCTTGAAGTGGGGTACAAACGGCCATGGTTCCGTTTCTCGACACATCTCCGTCTTTACTTTTCTCTGCGGTGGAAACCTTTGCCTTTTCAGCCAGAAACCTTCTGATCTCTAGCTCAATGCTATCATCGCTGTCTACTGAACTGCTGTCTTCCTTTATCTCAAGAGCAGTCTGAGTATTGTGCAGCAACGGGGTTTCTTGACCCCCCGTTGCTGTTTCACCATCATTCCCATCTTTACTCTTATTAGTTTGTTTATGTTGTGAAATGCTCTTTCTACTCAGTCCAGACTTGTCTTTCATGTCATCCACACTCTTTTCTACTTTTTTCAAAGGATTGCGCTTTGAAATAGGATCAGGTTTCAACTTTTTGGTCTCTAAAGTATTTCCCAGCAAGGGGTCTTCATCCTTGAGGCACATCCTTGATTTCCGCTTTAGGTCTCTTGTTTTTTTCTTTGACTTCTTTTTTGTCTTGAGCAGGTCTTTTATAGCGGTGTCTAAGTCCTCATCACTGTCAAGTGAGCTGCTTTTGTCTCCACTTTGCTCCGTCTTGCGTAATCCAGCTATTGGGTGTGTTTGACTTCTCTGGGAAAACACCAATACGCTGGATTCTTTTCCATGCTCAGGCGAAGGTTTTGGGGCTGTTTCTTTAACGATGTTATCTGCCCCTGATGTGTTGGAAATGCTACAGTTGTCCTCTTTCTGTTTTCGTCTCTGTGTCAATGACAATCTTGGAGGTTTCTTTTGGGTTGCAACTTGTTTTCCTTTCACTTTCTCTGCTTCATTTATACTTTGAGGCTCTTGAGTCGTAGCAGTGGGTGGCTGTTTGTGCATTTGGGCCTTCTGCTCAAGAAATTTCCTGATTTCTTGCTCTATCCCATCTTCACTATCAATGGAGCTGCCGTCACTGTCTTCATCCGGGCAGTTGTCGGGAGGTGAAGATTGCAAGGAAGATTCGGTGGGGGTGCAACTGCTGAGGCCAACACTATGATGGAAGGCCCCAGGCATAACAGTTTTTGAAATGTCCAGTATTGCCTCGGCACACATGAGCTCTGCAGTTGTATTCACCTTTGGGGGTGCAGGGCTAGATTGCTCCTTAAAACCTTCTACTTTAAACAAAAGCAATCCATTTCCTTTACCCTTTGAGCTCTCTGAAAGTGTATTCTTGGGTATGAAAACAGATGAAGGAGGAGGCTGAACAGATTTCCCTTCTCTCTCTGCTCTGGTCTTTTTCTTTCTCAGCCTGTGTTTCTTCACGTTTCCCGTGCTTGTACTTCCAACAGCATGTATTAATGACTTCGTAAAGGGTTTCTGCTGATGTAAGAATGGTTTTAGGACGCTCTTCTCCTTGAGTTGCTCAAGCTGGTAGCAGCGAATAGCTTCTTCAATCCCGTCATCGCTAGTGGAGTCAGATTCCTCTTTGAATGCACGTGGATTGCAGGTTTCCCTTTTGTTCTGCTGCTCCTGTTTCTCTAGCTGGTATATTTGAATGGCTTCCTCAATGCCGTCATCACTGCTGGAATCATTTGAGTCTTCCTCTACTTTAACTGTGACCGGGCACGTTACTTTGTTGAAGAGGCTGATTGTTTTAGAGGGGCTCTTTGTCTGCTCTCTGGGCAAGACTAAACTTTTGGTGGCTGTACTTTTATTTGAATCAAATTTCTTAACTGTGTTGTCATTCAGGCAGGCCTTGTTTTTTATATACTTTTTAATAGGTATAACAGCTGGTGCTATGGGAGTCTCAGCTTTGATACTTTTTGGAAACTGGCTACTGGCAATCAAAAATGTATTGCTGTCAGAGTTCTGTTTGGAAACCTCAGGAACAGGTGGGTTTTTCCTGGGAATTTTGGGTGATTGGAGAAAAGTGAAGCATGGTTCCGCCTTGCGTTTGTGATCATCCTTTTCCTTCAGATATTCCAGTATTGCCTCCTCGATCCCCCTGTCCACAGAATCATCGCTGTCTGAGTCACTGCTCTCATGGTTGATTGGGGAAGAAACATCTGCTTGTTGGTTTTCAGTAGGACCTTTAGTTTTGGACTTGGCTCCCACATAAGAACCCACTGCAACCTTGCAGACTTGGGGATGGCCTTCCTGTCCTGGGAGCACATTTCCCTCGATCTCGTCGCCCATCTCGAGTGAGGACTGGGTGCTCCTAAGGCTCTCTATGATCATCTGGACCTTATCTGAGATAGGTGTGCCTCTGGTGGACAACTCGGTGTCAGAGTCATTGAAGCAGATTGGAAGGCTATAGCCTCCAGGTGGGCCACATGTTCTCCATTCTGTTTGCGTCCGTGCGACAGGAGGTACATTCATCAAGTACATTCTAGTGAAGTGAGGTGAGGTCCTCGACCATTGGAGTGCAGCTGCCTCCGATCACAATCACATTGTTCAATCTGAGAAGAAAAGAGAAAAGAGAAACAGTGACAGGCAAGTCAAACTACACTGATAATTAAATGTGTAGAATTTCAGTGTGAATCATCTATCAAATTATTCTGATGGCATACAATATTATTTATTCTGTGTCCACATGGAGTATTGCAAACGGATCCATCCAAAACAATTAGTCTAAAAAGACGTCCAAATTTACATTTTGTCCAACCATGTACAGACATCTTGAATAGTTTTTTATTTCAGGAAGATTTGAGGGACATTTCAGGTAGTTTCAGGTAGCAGAAAAATGAAAAGCTGCAATTGAGAACTATTTTCATCACTGATTAATTTTACAATAACTGATTACTTGTTTATTCTGTAAAAAGGTCAGAAAACGGTGGAAAATGGGCATTATAATTTCCCAGAGCACATAGTGACAACTTCAAATTATAGCCCTACCAATAATGGATTTTTGTCTGACATTTTACCTCAACACACATTTAGCATTTACATAGAGAAATATCTTGTTACTTTTCGGCTAATATGTACACAGAGTGATATTTATATAGTGATTTCTAATGAGCTAAAATCATCCCACTTTATATTTGTACAGTATATCGGTCTACTAATAAACCTATCACTACTTTATATTGCTTGTTCAGCACTAGGCCTAGAAAAAAAGCTGCAATATTATTGTCTCTGATAATATTATTATACTTTTCTTATATCAGTCCCTGTTGTTGATCTCTTACCCTGACAGAGGTAAACATGATGCTATGTAATAAATAAAAAAGAATGTAGAAAAAGTACCTCTGCATTAGCAGTTGTTATAAACATTTATTTTTAGTCAGTTACCTACAATTTGATTTAACCCTCAGGATCAATAAGATATTTCACCTCTATGCACATCGACTTAAATATGGTCAGCCTACACTAAATCTATGACTATACATCTGCTCATTTAATTTCCTTTTCTTCACTCTCCTTACCCTACATCAGAGTGGTGAATACCGACAGAGACACCCAATCAAGATGCATATACTTGCTAACAGCTACACATCTGAATATGCAGCAGAATAGGCAATGCCAGTGCTCTGCTGCCATCCTGTGGAGGATCTTAATGTGACCACTTTGCAGTACTATATTGCAGGCTGTATGTTGTTATCGTGTTAAATGCAATGGTGCTGCATGGTTCTGGGAGATTTTCTTTGCGGCTCAGTGGTGCAGGAGTTAGTGCAGGGATACGCAACTTGCTTTGCCCGGAGGCCACTTTTGCAAAATGAAAGGCCAGGGGCCAGTTAATAAACAAAAATGTAAAGTTTTCACAATTTTCACTGTGAACTGGAAAATGGTCGGCAGGCCACCAGGCACCTAACCTGACGTCGTCAGATGGTTTGTTTTCACAGAACCATCTGAGAAGCTGTCATTAGAAACTGTTTGGAAAAGGGCAGGCACTTTGAAAAAAATACCTGGCAGGTGATTGGA
>JAOVVB010147936.1:0-11894 GCA_028570985.1 Heterobranchus longifilis
TGTGTGTGTGTGTGTGTGTGTGTGTGTGTGTGTGTGTGTGTGTGTGTGTGTGTGTGTGTGTGTGTGTATTTCTTTTTTCTTTTTTTTAAAATTATATTTAAAGTTCAACAAAATCCACCAGTTTTTTCAAACATGCATTTAGCATGATGTTTACAGAGTCAATGTGTAATCGGGATAAACAATCGTGATATCAATATTGACCAAAATAATCGTGATTATGATTTTTGCTATAATCGAGCAGTCCTATATCCACGTCGTTGTCCCTCTCAGCATTTTAAGCCGCCTCTCTCCTCTCCGCAGTAAAACAGCGTTGTTAGAGGGACTTGAAGTGGACCAGTACATGTGGGGAATCCTGAACGCCATTCAAAAGTAAGTTGGAAAAAAAAATTGTAATGCATGGAAAGTATTTCTCTTCATTTCCTTGTTTCTTAACCATTGAATCTGTATTTCACCAGCTCGGAGTTTGAGGAGGTCACCATTGACCCGACATGTAGTTGGCGGCCGGTGGCTATTAAATCTGATATCCACATCAAGGAGGATCCAGATGGACCGCTGGCCAAGAGGTTTAAGACTATGAGCCCCAGCCAGATGATCATGCCCAATGTGATGGAGATGATAGCTCAGCTCGGCCCCGGACCGTCACCGTACCCGTTATTATCTTCTCAGCAAGGCGGCAATAACAGCGAATACGGCAGCCAAGGTATGATACAAACATACACGTCATTATAGCTCATGTGCCTCAGTAAACATCTTCTAAATGTTTGGTAGTCACACTCTGAAAGGAGCGTAAAATATTTATGCATGTATTTACTGTTTCTTATCCTGTGTGCTAGGCAACAGTTACCAGGGGCACGGGAACTTTGACTTCCCTCACGGCACCCCTGGTGGTACGTCGATGAATGATTTCATGCACGGGCCCCAGCTGTCTCACCCACCTGACATGCCCAACAGCCTGATGACCCAAGACAAGCCGCTCTCACACAACATGCCTGACTCAGTGAGTTCACCGTTCGCTGTTTAGCTTATCGACTCTGCATTTCAGCCTCTCTTTGTCTTTTTATCACATTCTTTCAGCATATTTCACTATTTCTCTCTGTTTTACTTTCCTGTTTATCTGTTAAACTATTTCCAAGTGTGCTATATAAATGAGGTTTGAGTGTTTATTTCTTCGGTTAGCATCATTTAGCAGGTAAGACTCTTGAAAATATAAGTACCATGCAGAATGAGCACAGGAAAGAACCCTAACAAGATGTTATGGGTATAAGGAGACATTTGATAGCAAATACTTCCTCATGTTTCTGATATGACCACCAGAAAAGGTGAAGATGTCACCAATATTGTGATGGACCCTTTTCTCGACTTCTGACTGTTTTTAGACTCAATGATTAAAACCTGTTTCATGCTTCTTGTGGTCAGCACGGTCAGCAATATTGTGCAACTGAGGCCTGGAGCACCAAGCACCAAGCTGTACACTGCCGAGATTTTGTAACTACGTGGACGGGGTCACAAAGACTACATTGTAATCATTGACTAGCTACAGGACCCAGAAGTGCGTATACTCCAGTTCAAATTTCATGGCGATTTAAAAATGGTGCGACACAAGAACAGAGCAAGACTGCAGCTCCGTTCCTGGAGCCAATTTGACCGCAATCAGTATGAATGACCAGAAGTTTGTGAGGATTTCATGCACCGTCCACACCGTGCTGACCACAAAAAGTAACAAGATTTTAGCCATTTTTAGTTACAACCCTAGACTGAAGATTTCCCCCGTCTCTCTACAGATACCTCACTCTGCCGGCAATGACCAGTCACATGGTCCTCTGCAGAGCTTACACGCATCTCCACACCCTGGGAGCCAATCAGGGCAGCAGCTACACCACAGCGGGCCTCCTCAGCCGTCACGACAAGCTCCGCCTCCTCAGCAACAACAGCAGCAGCAGCAACAGCAGCCGCCCGGCCCCAACAGCCATCCCCACGGCGACCTGGCCTTCAACCCCTCCAGCAGTTTGGACAGCCAAGCCGGGTCGGACATGCCCGAGCCATCTTTAGACGTGAGTCCTGACGCACAGCGGAACATTTCAGTCGTAAAAAGAATCTGTGTTCACTTCTTCCAAGCCTAACCAAAATCATTCCTCCTTCTTTTTCCAGCTTCTTCCAGAGCTCGCCAACCCAGATGAGCTGTTGTCGTACCTGGATCCACCGGACCTCCCCAGCAATAGCAACGACGACCTTCTATCGCTCTTCGAAAACAACTGAGGCAATTCAGACACACAGAAACTTTTCTGCCTGCAGTTTCCCTGAGAACCGGCGGCGGTCGCTCAGTACTTGATGAACACAAAGATGCACTCCCTTTCTCTTCTTCCTCTTGTACAGTTTTCATTGGCCAGCACAGATTGACTGAAAGAGGTTAAAACTCCAAGACACGGCGGGACGCGCGGGAGGGGGTCGCCCCCCCCGTGGCGATACTTTTTGAACTGTGCAGCTATACTCAGTTGATTTTTTAACGCCACACACAGGTGTATGTGTGCACATTAGGAACGTGTTGTAGCATTTTTTATTCATGTTTTGTTTCCTTTTGAGAAGAAAAAAAGGAATTCACTGTATAAAAACAGAAAAATAACTGAAAAAAACCCTGCGCTATCTGGCCAGTGTGTGCTACGTCCATATTGTTATTCCAAACTGAGAGGCCGCAGCTTCCTGGTGTCACAGCTCCATTCCCTGACTGGTCTGGTTAGCCGCACTGTTTTTGTCCACCACACATCATTTAAAAGCACAAGAGATTCTGGCAATGCAAAAAGAAAAATTACGAAAGAAAAAAATTAGATCAACGTATGTCTGTCCTTGACAAAATGTTTTTTAAATAATCTTTTCTCAACATTTTAAAAAGATTTTTGGGAATGATCGGCTTCCACTTTGTCTACAATTGTGATACATACATATTTTTGTCAAAAAGAGATATCCAGTCCTCCGAGGGTTGACAGCTGGAACGGAGACGATTTTGGCCCCACTAAAAGTTTGTATTGCATACCTGTACTTCTACATATTGTATAGTTATCGTCATGGAAACGAAAGGTACAATATGAGAGATGGGGGTTCCTGTAAAGATCCTGCTGCGTTTATTATCTTCCTGCTACGACTCCTTCCACGCCGTCTGCTCTGCATGAGCCCCGGTGTCGCCCGTGCATTTTTGCAACGTTGCGTCTCTCTCCCTGTTAAATGATGTGCTTTTAACGTAGTCTACAAAGTGCATGTGTGCCAAGCCCTTGTCTAGTGCTGTTCCAAGTGGTAAAAAAAAAAAAAAAAGATAGTGTGGTTTTTATCAGTTGCTGTTTCCACGGCTCTTTTTTTCGTTTGTACGTTTGTTTTTGTCAGATTTAGTATGATTTATTTAACACTAACATTGAAGGGATAATGCTGATATCGGCAATACATTTATCATGTATTTGCAGGATATGCTGTATTATGTATTTGTTTTCTTGTTTCTGTTGCTGCATAATTAAACTATCCATAAATCTTTTTTTTTTGGGAAACTGCTCAAAATCACCAAAGTTAGAGGGATGAGAATGGAGAGGTTTGTGTTGGTCCTGCGTACGACTGCGAGTGTGTGCATGTGTGAGTGTGTGACTGTGTGTGTGTGTGTGTGTGTTTATATTAGTGTGATGGGAGGAAATATTGATTTCAAAGATATAGGGGGAGGACAAATACAGTTTATCCATCACTGCTGTTCAAGAAGTGGTTTTTAAAGCAGTATTGGTGCAGACCTTTTTGCCACATTTGTTTTCAATTTCACTTTTTGAGAAGAGTGCTGTTCAGTATGCAAATGTATTATTTTTTAAGAAATGCTATTGTACTGTAAATATCATTGTGAATATTTTTGTATCATCTTGATAATGTTTGTCCTTTTGATCATTAGTCGTCCGAACCTAACAACGTATGCTCCCAGACTCCCATCTAACCACTGACTTTGTTTGTAACCAGCATACGCCGGCTGTCTCGCCTCCTCGTCGCGGGCTGTACGCCAGTCCAAATGTCTCATAAGCTATTTCCTGCAGGTCGCCGTGCTTTCTCGTCACTTTCCTCCCAGTGCACTCTGTCTCACACACCTGTACGTTTATAGACGGGTGTCCCCATTTTTCTGTGGCCCCTCCCCTTCCCGGCATCAGCTAAAGGTGATTGTGTGGCATCATTTCAGTCAATGACGCAATATTTTCCTTCACGCTCAGATGTATTTGATTGAAAATATTGTCTATTCATGAATTTATGTTAACATTTTATCAGTGATACTGAACAGTAATGGTTTTAAAAAGATGTGCTATCAGCTGGCTTTCAGTGTAATTAGTGAGCTATGTGAATATCATAATTGTTGCTAATTGTCAATACACAGTGGTATTTTAAAGATATATCACAACCATAATATTTTAAAGAAATCCATGATATTGTTTATATTTTTGTTATAGAAAATGTGGCTTTTTTAAAAGCACGAGACCATATACATTTTTATCCCCTTTTTTGTTTTTTTGGTAAATTATTTTGTACTGGTTTTCTTATTAATCTGTAAGGCTAGAAATCCAATTTCTTTCAACTGTAGCATTGTGCTGATTTAACCACCCTGGTTTTATGTAAACATTATTTTAAACGTCATATTATTTGTTCCAGTTCAGCACACTGACATGTTGTTTCATATTTATGTCACAAAGAGACATCAAATCAAATAATCCCTCTTTTAACGACACACTGCTACATTTTTAATTATCTGAATTGAAACTTTTGATCAATCCCATGGAAGTCATCATCATTTCATATGTTGTTCTCACTTTCAAAATTTGGTGTATAATGCAGCACCCCAAATCTGTAGTTGCACAATCACAATAAAGGGCCATTTCTCTGGGGGAAGTTGTTTTAAAAAAAAAAAGGAAGATAAATAATTTTTAAAAAATACAGAGAGGAAGGGCACGTTCATCATTCTGGCCTGTAAAGGATGTTGAGGGCAAGGCTAGATCAAACGTCCCAAGGATGCCTGTATATATGTAAATGAATAGAGACTTGTGAACAGAAATGTATTCATTTTCCCTGGGAATGTGCATTGTTTCTTCAGAATAATAAAAAGCTTGCAACCCCTCTACTGGAAGTGGCTGAATATGGAAAATGAAACTTGTTAGTTAGTGTCTGTGGGTATCTCTCAGCATTTTGTTCCCCCTCTGTAATATACTTTCACCTCTTTCGTTCGGGGGACTGGGACAGCTATGTTTTACATGTAATATTTAGCCTAAGTGTTCTAGTCTGTCACCTGCATACTCTGAGGTGCTAAAGCTTAAAAAAAACGAAAAAAAAAAAAACAAGGTTACAAAGAAAAAGGTTTGCAGGAAGGCGGTGGGTGGGACGGGTCCAGAAGATTGTAACCAAATCCATAGTTTGTACAATTTTTTGATATCATGAGCAGTTGGAAAAATGATACAATCTAAGGTGATTCATGCAATGTGGCCATTGTCTCTATTGTGTACATTGTATGTACAATCATTTCATATTCTAAACTGGTCAGAAAATAAAGGAACTAATTGTGATTTTTAGTCTTGCAGAACTGTATGTAGTTAGATGATGTGACAACCTAATATTTATCTAATAAATATGTATTCAGATGATACCTGTATGTCGCTGTGGTCTTGTCTTTTGTGCACTTGTGCATCATAGCCTTTTAGGAACTCCCACAGGGTGTCTATCCACGCAGATGTAAATTGCAAAAAATATGAGCCCACATTAATTAACACAGCAGAATAAGTGAGACAAAGTTTGTAAACCTTTATGTACAGTTAGGAAGTTGTCTCCAACCCTGAGGTTGCAATTTAAAAAGAAAAACACTCATTCATGTGATTTGATTTTCTGAGACCTTTTTAAAACTAATTTTCTCTAAAAAATTGTCTGATGTTACTATACTATTTTTTAAATTACTTAACATAGGTAGGGTAAGAATTTGTCATAAACAGCATTAGTAATCTTGAAACCTATTTGTCTTATACTGTGCTGGAATAGAGTTCAAAGAATAAATGTTTAGCTGACAAATCTGCTACATTTGAATCCATCCCATAATAATCTGTGCTGCTCTAATTGCAAATCAAGGATCCCCAACATTGCCAAGTAAATGTGGTCTTCAATACTAGAATATTTACTCAATTAAATTAGATTTCTTTGGGCAATAGCATAGTTAGTAGTAGTAGTAGTCGTAGTAGTAGTAGTAGTAGTAATAATAATAATAATAATAATAATAATAAGCAAAATAACATGATCAAGTAATAAAATCTTTCTTTTTTTAGGCTATGTGTAGAAAAAAAGGTAAAATAGGAAAAACACATACAGTATATTTATTTATTTATTTATTTATTTATTTAGGTGGGGTATATGTTTTGCTTTTGCTCTGTGTTGCTATGTTGCTACATTGTATCTATATTATCTGTTGCACTGATACATTCATTATTGCTTTGACTCATGTTTAATCTCGCGAGATTTTAACCGGTTTGTCTCGGAGGTGTAGTACATCCGGTTGGGAAAGAAAAACTTCCTTTTCTCCCTTATGTCAGCGTGACACTTGCTCATTGCCGACCCGAGCTAACTAAACTGAGCCACGTTAGCTTATAAAATGTTACTTTTATCAAACCGGATAAAGTTATGTTCTCTGGCGTTTACCGCCGCGCGCATGTACAGCAGCGGCCCCGCGGCTGCCAACAAAAACCCCACAGTGTACTTTGACATTGCTGCAGACAACCAGCCGCTCGGCAGGGTAACCTTTGAGGTGAGTCCATACAAACATTCACTTTTACTCTCAGTTTGGTAATGTTTGCTTTTGGGTAAGTGAGTAAGCAACTGCAGCTAAAACACCTAAAGTTGGCTCGCGCGCCCTGTCAGTAAACAGGTTCACTGAGTTTTTCAGAGAACAACTTGTTCACATTTGACCCTGAGGCATTTTCTTTTTCTTTGTAGCTGAACGCTGACGTTGTGCCAAAGACAGCAGGTCAGTACAAGTACTTATGCAACTTCACACTACTCCACTACATTTATTGTAATTACTAATATTGTGTTTTTACTGCACTAGGCTAGTCTGACAGCTTTAGTTGCTTCACAGATGACTATTTTTCATACCCTTTCTGTCCAGTGAAAGCCATGTGATTAGTGTGATTATTAATTTTATTTTTTCTGATAAACTGAAGCATGAAGTCTTCCTTTATAGGTTGAGAAAAATCTCCTCCTTAATAAACTATTTAAAAACCATCTTGGCTCAAAATGCATCATCACAAAGCTGAAAACAGGGCTGTTTTTTTTCTGGAGAAAATTGACTTTTTAGAGATAGCCCATGTGGCTCTCGCAGGACACAGCAGCACTACAAACATATGGTGCATTATAGAATATGATGCATTGCTGTAGATTAAATACCCAACAGTATATAAAAAGGAGTTAAAATGAGCACAACCTGAAACATCTACAGCAGTGAAATGCAGCGTGCACATTAATGCACCATTAATATTAATCCGAGAACTTCATGAAATATGAAAGAGCACGTTTTAGAAACTGAGAAGATGATTCAAGCAGGACTGTCTTAAAGTAAAGAGACTCTCTGCATGGTTTGACATTTTGAGATGCTACTGCAAATAGAAAACTTTACTTTTTTGGTATCGATGCCAAAATAATATGTTGCTGCTGATAGAAATCTTAACATGTTTTTCTATGAATCCCCCTTTCACAAAAGATGGCAAAACATACATTCACATTTTTTTTTTTTGCTGGGATCTACTGGTGTTCCTGCATAAAACTCAAGGAAACCACACTGATCTGTGGAGAGAATCTGACACAAATCTTTCTCGTAGAGAACTTCCGAGCGCTGTGCACGGGCGAGCACGGCTTTGGTTACAAAGGATCAATTTTCCACAGGGTGATCCCTCAGTTCATGTGCCAGGTACGCTTTTCTCTTTTTCATTTGTGTCCCTGTTGTTGTCCAGCATTGCAGCTGTTACAGCGATGTGTTATTGTTTCAGGGTGGAGATTTCACTAACCACAATGGAACTGGAGGGAAGTCGATCTATGGATGGAAGTTTCCTGATGAGAACTTCAAGCTGAAGCACACTGGACCTGGTAATCATCCCCTGCTGTTTGATGCACAGCAATTTTGATAAATGTTCCTCAGATATCGGGGAATTTTGCAGAATTAATTTCCAATTTCCTTTCATACATTCAGGGCAAGTCAGTTTGTATTCTCTTGTGTGTTTCCTTCGATGCAACAAACAGGACAGAGCTGCACAAACTGCAGCATTAAGACAGTCGGCTTAATCACTGCAGAGTATAATGAGATTTAACAGCACAGTGGGATACACGGGACAGTGTGACACCACACACGACAGTGCAATGCATTAGTGTCACACTTGAGAAGCTGACAGATAAGCTGCTGTTTCTCAGGAAGTCTTCTCTATATTGAAATTATTGTAAACCAGGCAGATAAATATAATCAAACACAATCAAACAGACAAAGAACAGAATAAATATTTAACAACTTAAGTGTTTAGAATAATGTAAAAGCAAACATTGGAAATGTGGAAGCACACCGCAGAGGAGGTTAAGAATTTATTGTCAACAAGAGCTTAAAGCATGCTTGGTGTTTTTACTTTTTATTAAGTTTGTTTTACAAGTCTTTTCTGTCTCCTTGTGAATGATTATTCCTTTTTTTATGTGTTTGACCATTATCTCTGTGTGTTCATGAGGGAAGGTGGTGTTGAGGGGTTAATAAGGCATCTATGTGTGTATTTACCCTCACAGAGGAAAATTAAAATTGGAAATAAAAAACAAAGATGTAAAAGCCATGGCCTCTGTGGGTATATTATACCTTTGCAAGAAAATGTAAAATAACATGGTGCATACTGTTTGTAATTGTAACATGGTTTGTCTTACCCATTTTCACCACCGGGTGGCAGCATTATGCAAATAGTGTTATGGTGCTCTGGTATAAATTCACTTAATGAAGTTTTAGATGATGATGATGAAATGGGCCTTTTCCACAGCAGACATTTTGACTTGTCATAGAAGGAAAAGCACAGGTGTTACTAATAACATTAACATGCTTTTTTTATTAATACCAGTTGTATTAACACTTGTGCTTTTCTTACTGTGACATGAGATTTGAATTTGCATCTGCGTGTAATTGATCCATGAATCATATTCATCTGTTGTGTTTCTCACTTGTGATTCAGCACAGTTCACTCATCACTCCAGTTTCTTTGTAACTCAGATGACCGTGAGCTCTGCAGCCATGTTTTCTTACTTTAAGCTAAATGCATGACATGTTTTAAAATAATAACTTTCTAATGGCTGCATTGCAGGTATCTTGTCTATGGCCAACGCTGGAGCCAACACCAACGGATCCCAGTTCTTCATCTGCACCAGTAAAACAGAATGGTATGTGCTGACTAACACCTCACTGTAAGTTTAGGGGATATTTTTTTTGTTTTGTTGAAGAACTACAAGGCGTCGCAGTTTGAGTTAGACACTTGTGTGACATGATGGCGCCGAGAAGAAATGGTGGCTCACAAATATGATAAACAAAGTTTGTTTTTGGTTTAGTTTTTAATATTGAGCAAAGGCCTAAGTTATTTTGAATACTTTGAGTCTACATACTGAGATGCATGCATGCATCAAACTATAGATTATGCATAGTGCATTAAGTGCAACATACTGCACATTGCATGCACTCCACTTTTCTTTCACTCATTCACTCTGCTGCAACACAAACCTTCAATCAACCTAACTCAGCAAGTAAGTGATTTAAATATACTGTGGATATTATGGAAGCGTGTTGTAATCAAGTCCGTCCCTAGGCGTCCATTAGACCTAACTACATGACAGAAAGCCACGACAATAAGGGTTGCTGATGCTACTGTAGTTATTCTATTACATTTCACCATTGTTGGCTTGGTTTAAAGTTTAACATCTGTACTGAGAACATCTGTACTGAGCTCTGATCATTTGCTGGCTGGAAAAGAGAAGAGCCTGTGTAATGAGAAAAACTGTACAAAAACAGATGCGTCAGTACTCAACCTAAAGTATACAGAATTATAATGGGAGCATTTTTCTCCTTTTCTGCACTGTGTCAGTTTCACCAAACAACTTTTAGCTCACATTTTCAAGGGTTTAACTGTACACTGTGAGTGTAAACGCATCCGTAGATTTGCTTTTTTTAAAGTACAGATCATGAGAAATGTGTGTGTATGTTTCTGGCCTTTTTTTACATTTGAAATGACTTTATAATTATGGAAATACAAAAAAAGACATGACAAACAAGAACACATAACTAACGATTTTGCCTAAATTCAGTGAGTGCTTGTGGTGGCAGTGTGCAGTTTGAACTTTAAACATTTCGTCGAAGTTTGAGTGCGAGTCCCACACAACATGGACAAAGAGAGCAGCTACTCTGGGACAACTGTATATGTTTCATGTTGAGTATCCAAACATAAAAGCACTCAAATTCAGTCCAGATATCAGCAAGTAGTTGTGGTGTGTCAGAGGTCTTTTTTATATATATACACTCTTTTTAAAATAGTAATCTGTCCCAGGGATTCCTTTTTAGTTAAATAGCTTTGGTACACCATCCAGTCTTAAACTTCTGCTGCCTTTGGAAGGCTTTTGTTATTGCAGCCTTTAAAAACATGTAGTTAGTAATGTCCAGTTATTGTTAAAATGCTGTTTCAGAGGTTTTTCCCACTAAAAAATTTGTGGTGGAAGCTGTGAATTCTTGTAATGTTTTGACATGAAAGCAACAAAAAGGATTTGTGAGGATTCGAATGATGGCTTAAAATAACAGAATCATTGCAGAAGTTGTGGCATCACTCAACAGAAAGAGTCAAACGCTGCCGGGTGCATCACGGATTGTCTCACAGTCCGGCGGGGGGAGTGATAATAAATAAAGCTCTTGTTTCTTCATTTAGGCTGGACGACAGGCATGTTGTCTTTGGCAGCGTGAAGGAGGGAATGGACGTGGTCAAGAGAGTGGAGTCTTTTGGTTCACGGTCTGGGCGAACCTCCAAGAGGATCACTATCACAGACTGCGGAGAGCTCCAGTAGACTCTGAGCAGTGGACACGGTCGTAGTCTCATCTCCTCCTGCTGTAATTTCAATGTGAAAGAGGCTCTTTCTTCAGTCGTGGCTCAGAGTTCTGCTTCTCTCTGCTGGCAGTAGATACCAACACTTCTGTTAGTCTTTCTTCAGGTAGCAACTAACGCACTTAACCGTCGTGGTTTAAAATGTGAAAAATGAAAATTATTCTGTTGTACTTGAAGAGAGATTTTAATACATTAACATACAGTGAAACTGGTTTGGAAAAGAGGCATTAATATGCAAAAAAAAAATAAAAATAAAGTAACTTTTTCTAAATGGCTTGTTCGCGCCATCTGTTTTTATACTGCATGACCGTAGATGTCAAAGAATTACAAACATGCTTTAGATCTGCAATAACTTTTTATTCAACAACTGGCTGAAGCTGTTAGAGTCGAAGGTGTGTCCGTTTATTGGGGGAATGTTTTATCACCAGATGAGGAATGAGATCGTGTCATTCTTCCCGCCTCCTCCTGTTTTCCTCATCAGCCTCACATGACTAATGATCGTATTCCACTAAGTATTTATTCTGCTGACATGTGTCCAGAAGAATTAAGGTCTAAAATGCCAAATCTAATTGCTTCTGCACAGGAGAAATGTTTCTTTTGGTGTGGGGGCGCGGGGGTCAGCCTGGATTCACTGGATTCACTGTTTCACAGTGTATAAGGAAGAAGGTTCTGCTGACAGTGGGGTATATATATATATATATACAGTATATACATATACACATGCATACATACTATATGTATATATATATATATATATATATA
>JAOVVB010147947.1:0-11894 GCA_028570985.1 Heterobranchus longifilis
ATGTCAAATGACTGATTTCTTGAGTAAGTAGCCGTGTAATAAGCGGGATAATGTAGGATGAACCAGTCATTATTGAAAATAGATCCGCCTCCACCCCTGTCGGGGTTGTATTTTCAATAGTGACCGGTTCATTCTAAATTATCCCTTACATGAAGTATCTGTCAAACAAACCAAATGAATATAGTGTCAAAGATGTTTTCTCACTTGTGGTCTCTGAAGATATCCTGGAGGAAATGCCTGTCAATGGTGGGGAAGAGGGCATACAGTTGATTCTCTTTCAACAGGGCGGCTCCATCACGCCGGTCGAGGTCTGCACGACTTCGTCTGGTCTGAGAGGAGGAGGGTTGGAAAGGAGTTAGCGTGTTGGGAAGAGAGAGGAACAAACCAGGATATGTATCAGGGATCATACAGCATTTTAAGTAAAATTCAAGTACCTTTCACGGTACCTAAACCAAAAATGTCCAGACTCACGAAAAACAATCTAAATTGTTACTATAAATGCAATTGCGAAAAATAAAGTTTACAGAATTCCTTCATACCCACAGCAATCAATGTGTATTGTCACTTTGTTTATTTTACCAGCTGTTCATGTTAACTTTGATTGTATGTTTTGTCCGGTGTGAGATGCCAGCAGACAACAAATATTATGACTGGATTTTTTTTTTTTTTCAAATGTTAAAAGATTTTTGGTTTACATGAGTGATTGTGTAGATGAAACACCAGATTATGTTGAAAATCAAGCATTTTTAAATTAGTATATTCGAATACAAGCATATTTCTAACAACATAACGGTTAAAATGAAGCATTTTTCAAACTTTCAAGACTTTGTACGAATCCTGATATGTGTTACCTTTTCCACGTTCTCCTGCAAAGCCTGCTCCTCTTTAATAATATCTCTGAGAGACACACGTGGGCGGGACGCATTCCAGTGGTCCATGATTGGCATCTGACCACGGGCCTCTGGTTGGCTGTCCAGTGACGCGTAACCATCTGCGCTAATGAGGAAACGTGCTGGCTGTGTCCGCTCTTGTGATCCAGGTCTGGTCACCTGTGAGTCACCCCAGTGTACCGAACCTACACATTCAAAAGGTTGTGAAACAAAATGATGTTATGTCTGAAAAATGTTGTTCCCAGAAGTATTTCTATGTTTACATGCTCACTAATATTCCACTGTTATTCAGAATATGACAATATTCTGAATATGATATGAGTCATGTAAACAGCATATTCCATTTGGTCGCATTTTCGTGTGTGTGTGTGTGTGTGTGTACTTACTTTCCTGAAGCAAGTGAAAAGAAAGAGTTGCTTGTCTCTGCTTTTCCTGTAAAAACAGCATTCACAGTCAAATTAATAAACAGAGACCGACTCACAGTAAATCAGAATATCAGGGTAGATTTATAATTGCATGGATAGAACTGATGCTGATCAGTATCAGCTGTCAAATATTAAACCTGCAATAATTGATTTATTTGGCCACTTGGGGGCAGCAGAAACAAGTTGTGAACAAAACATTGACATATGGGACAGCTGAACACCAACTATAAACCTCTATAGGGGAGAAAAACCCCTCACATTTGTCATTTGTTAAATTGTTTGATAAAAATAGTGCTTTTAGTCGCTTTAAAGACTCAAGCTCACCTGAATTGTTTCCTTCCACTTCTGGTGGAGCAGTTTTGCCAAGTTCAGGTCCATCTGCACCTCATAGTCATCAGTGGAGCATGTACCTGAATATCATGCACGGGAAAGGACAAAATAATACCCTTGTGTCAGTTCTGACTACCAGGGAAGTATAAAAACACATTAAGCAATTTATTCATGTAAACAAAAGTGCCTTAGTATGTTTCAAATAAAGGTGCTTGTCAGATTGTCTAACAGCGTATTAAACATTTCAGATGGCAGAATCTCGACATGTTTTGTAATTTTACGAAACAGACAATCACACCCACACTGTGCAGCAACTGGCCAGGTGTGGAGATGTAAAACAGTTTACAGTTCAGTTTAAGTTATTTTCATTCTTCACAAAACTACTTCCATCATTTTTGGTAGTGAAGCCTTAAAACTGAGCAGTTAGATGCCTGAAATAAGGTATGTGGTTAACACAAGTTTAAAAGATGTTCACATTTTGTTCTACAACATAAAATATATCGGTAAATACCACACTTGTGAATTTCAAAGTGTTTACATGTCTTAAAAAAGGCGGTTGCTAACAAGTAGCTAAATGAGACAAAAGAGGTTGTCAAGGACATTAAACGTCACCGTCAGCTTAGTAGTGGTGACATGAGTCATGCAACAGTTGGGTAGTTAGTTTATAGCCTAACGTTAGCTTTTTACTTCTGCCGATTGCATTTACACTTCTAAAATCCTAAAAGTGCTGTTCATTAGTGAAGATTATCTTGCTGAACAAAACATGTAAGTATCATCAACTTGTGTTTGCCGCAAAGCTTACTTTCTGAAATAATCCAAAATCTAATGAAAGATCTTTTTGTCAAGGGAACCAGGGCTCAATGGGCTTCCTTGCTTGGTGCCCCCCAGAGTCTAGGATCGCCACTGTCTGGGGAACTATTTAGTTATTCAAAAGGGTATTCTTCAGTGTGTGTTAGTTACCTGGGTCGACTCCGACAGGACCAAACAGTTCAGTCAGCTGCAGCGCCAGTTCAGTGGGTAGTTTCAGCTCCACACTCTGAATGTCCTGGTGTCTGCTCCTTCTCTCCTCCGTGTGCCTCCTCCCAGTCCTCTCCTCCTCCTCCTTCTGTCTTTGCTCTCTCTCCATCTCCTCCAGCTCAGCCTGCAGCAGCCGGTGGACCTCGTCCATGCTCGCAATCTCCTCCTCAATCTCAAATCTTGACTCTTCAATTATCACTCCATCGTCTAAACTTCCACCCCAAGCGCCGCCTTCGAGCTCAGCTTCTGATGTCACTTTGTGTTCAGTGTCTCCACATCGCTCTCCTTCGTTTCCCCCACGAGGCAGACTGAGTTCTGTTTGAGGAGATGCTTTTAAGGTTGTATCGGGATGATCTTCGTTTCTAACCAGAACAGCTGCACCTCCAAAACTTAGCACATCGGTATTATTGGCACTCTCATGTGCTTCACTAACTGTCCCGACGGTCGACTGCTGAGTCCCCTCCTCACTCTCGGTTGGCCAACCTTCATGGTGATGCTCATCTAACACATTAGGACATACCCTGGTTCCTGCAGCCTTGCCTAAATCTCCACACACACTGTCCGGCTCATCTACAACCCCAATGCCATCCTCCTCTTTCTTGCCATCGTCATCTCTGAAGAACCTCTCTCCAGAGTCCAGCAGCAGGTTGGTCGTCCATTCAAGGTCCTGGTGGCATTTGTCGTACAGATCTTCTAACGTGTCAAAACTAACCAGTTTAAAATGGCGGCTGAGAATGCGCAGGCTCTCAAGACGGTCTTGCGTCGCCCCGATCTCTTTCTCCTCCACCTGTGTGCCTTTCTCGTGCACCACGCGGTACGGTACCTCTCTGTGGCCGGACGGGTGAACTGCGACCGCTGCAGAGACGGCGGAGGACAGCTCTGGCACAAATCGAAAAGAGTCTCCAGACAGGACTGCGATGTCACCGGGGTGGCTGCACGCAGTGGCAACCGCGTCATCTGGGCCGTCTTGATGATTGACGCGCCAAAGAAGGGCAAAGTCTTGAGGTTCTGTCTGGGTGGGGCTGCCGGTGTCTACCAGAGGAAGCGGGGAAGGAGACTGCAGATGTGTCTCAGATTTGGACTCGGTGAATGGGTCAACATTCGGTTTAAGGCTACAGTTAGGATGAACGTTAGCTTCTGTGTTAATGCTATTCTGAGTGCTGTTTACGCTTTGGGCTGTGGTATCGGGACACTCAAGAGTATTCAGTGAAGAAGCAGGGCAGTTTTGAGTAAAGGTGAGGGCTAGTTTGCACTGTTTCCCCGATCTACGACCCTGGCGCTGCTTCCTCTCCTGACTGCCTCCACTGAAAGCACCACTTTCCGCGTCCACAGAGCCCTCACACACAGGACTCTGGCATACGTCACTAATATGACTCTCATCAGCTTCAACTCTAATCTCTCTTAAATTCTCTGTGCAGCTATTCCTGTCCACACCAGCAGCAGACTCTGTATCAACCTCCCCTTCAACATTGTGGTGTCCCACTCCATCATCATGGCAAACATTTGCCTCCACAGTTTTGGTGATAACTAGTGAATCAGCAGTAAGAGCCGAGGGGGGATTTGTTGGGTTGGTTGATTTCAAATCCACAGACCCTGTTTCTAACAAATCATTCCCTCCAGTGGTACTACTCCCTTCATTTTCAGTTTTAAGTCCCTCCCAGCTATCAATTCTTGATTCTCTGACCTTACAAGAGTCAGCTGCCTTCCAGTCCAACACACAGTCTGGTAATTCCCCTCTGCTGCTGTTAACCCTGTCTGTGTGCTGTTCCCTCTCCTCTCTGTTAGATCTACTGCTGAGGGATTCCTCAAACCTGCCACCTGCCTCCTCTTCCTTCTCCGGTTCCTCTACGTAGGTCGGGGAAAGGGAGGGCGAACGGGAAGAGCCGGTCTGAATGTCGGCTACTCCCGTCTGAATGAGATCAAGAAGCTTCTGAAACTCTGTCACATTGGGTCCCGACTGCGCTTTCGTTTTATTTTTGTTAGCTTCTTGCGATGCACCTTCATCTTCCTTCCCATTTCCTTGTTTATGCCGTTCTTTTCTCCTCAGCTGTCGCTGCTCGAGGGATCCTTCACAAGGCCAATCTCCTACAAAATCCAACATCTTGTCTCCGCCATCCCTCACCATCTCTTCTGCTTCCTTTGTCTTATTTTTCTCCTCGCTGTCTGATTGGTTCGTGTCTTTCACCAGATCTGCAGGCTCCAACCCGTCAAAACCAGACCTCCTGCTTGGCCTTTCTCTCCTTATTCTTTGTGCGATAGACTCTGAGAAAGCCACGGGCATTTCATCCCCACGATGATCTTCGCTCATCACCGATTCGACAATACAGTCGGGGATTCTCTGATCTCCTACTGGACGATTCAGCTCTAACTGGGCGTCCAACTCAGAGTCTAATTCCCCCAAATCCATGTCATCATCCCCGTCAGACATGTCAGGGTTTTCCGTAATTCTTCCAGTAGGTTGGAAATTGAGGGACTCTGTAGATTTGTGGGTGCCATCTTCCAGCATTCCCACCTCACTAGAACGACCAATAGATGACACGTCAGGGAGAGAGGAGTACAGCTGAGGGCGGGATTTCTTACATCCCTCAGTTAATCCAGGCTGCCCTACAAGGTCAGGACAAGGTGTTTCAGAAGACACCGGCCTAGAGGAAAAAAAAAGAGAGATATGAATGGTACAATTAACATAACTAATGATGGGTGCATAACATCATGTCTCATTTAGCCCAATGCTGTTGGATGATTCATGTTTATTAGATGACTGACACTGGGTGGATATTGGGTTGTTCATTATAGAATTGGGATAGTTGTTTGAGAGATGTATATATGATAAATATTAAGTTAATTGTTTGAATTATGGAGAAGGGGTAAGACCATAAGTGTATACTTCTGCATACTCCTTTTTGGATATGTAATATTTATTTGTGTTTATTTATGTTGTTTATGAGAATTTGTATACTGAGTTTGTTATATGTTTACTGTTTGTTTGTTTATATATGTTTTTTTTAATTTATTTGTTACTTGTGTGAAATAAATAGAAATTTTAATAAAAAATGTGCAAAATCTCATGATTATTATTTTAAGCACAAAGGGTTTTTTCTTTTTATACCAGGTACAATTTAACCTTCTGTGCATTTATAAAAAGCAGAATTATAAAAACATGTTTCTACTTAAGGCATCAGAGTGATGAGAGCCATCTGCAGCAGAAAGAAATGTAACACAGATTTTAATTAATATATGGCAAATCAGTTACAATGACCCTTAAAGGAATGAAAACAGAAGGGGTTTTTGGTTGAACAAACACTTTATTATAATTGAAACCACTTTTTAATGGAAGTATGTGCAAAACGTCTCCCTTTTTAAAATAAATGTTTTTTTCAATACTGTAGATAAGCAAATGTAGACAGTATGATAACTGCCAATTTTCATATCACGGTATACTGTGAAACTGGTATATCGCTGCAACCCTAGTCACCAGTAGAAGCTTGATACATGGAGATATTGCTGTCAAATGAAAAATAATAATACAATCGGTATAAATTACTTAGGTTTCATCAGTTCTCAGTAAAAGTCCAAATACTGTGCATCTCTATACTCAACAGTAAGTCAATTCCACTGCGTTTCAGCTGTAAAATATGTCATTATTTGTTAATTTCATCCACATATCAACATGTGTTGTGTTAGCTGCTAGTTTTGCAGTATTCCACACTGACAATGTCTTTAAATGTCATATACCGAAAGTGACCCCATGAGTTGCATCAGCACATCTACTGTTTGAATTACTTGACTTTGAGAATATTCACATGGACTCTTATTAATTATTAACTAATTAGATGCCTCGCTAGATTATGGGAGTCACAACTGGATCTTCTTCATCCAAACGCAATGTGACAAAGCAAATGTCCTGTCTCCGGGACAAACATGTAGGTGCAACTCACTGTGAGCTTCTGTCCTCCGGAGGGAGGCGCTGTTTCACCTCAGGCACCTGTGAACCCATGATGGACTGGACTGAGACGAAGCGCTCATAACCATTAAGCATGCGTCGGATTCTTTCCACTGGCACATTGTGTGTGGTACGTCTGCATATAGAGACACACACAAACAAACACATACAAGACTGGAATATATAAAATTGTCTCCAACAGCATTTTGCTCTGCGAAAAAAATTATTTACTTGACATTCTACATTAAAAACTACAGATGCTACTGTAAGTCCTCTCTCTCACCTCTCCAGTTCTCTTGGCTTGTTCTTCCACCAAGTGTCCGGCTCTCTGAACAGCACCTTATATCCATATTTCAGTGCCTAGAACAGACAGGGGACCAACCATCTTTTTCAGTTCATCCCACAATATATTTGTGTAGAAACAAAAAGCTTCTGCCACTGTTAATACATAAAGAGGTATAAGGCAAAAGTGGCGTTCAGATCAAAGTCAGCCTTCCGTTAAAACAAAACAAGTGGTTCTTCTTCTTGGCGTGTGCACACAGCCAGAGCTGGATGCAGTCTTTTGCTCTATCATTGTAATGTGCGAGGACTTCAGGTGTGCATGGCTGTTTTAGTACTGGATAGCATAGTAAGTGGTCCATGGTCTCTGGTTCTGTACCACATTCACATGCATCTTCGCTCCCCAGGTAACATCCTTTCTGCAGTGTTACACTGCAATGCCCGGTTCCAGATCACAACCTCGAATCAGAGTTTTGGAGTTTCGGTGGGTGTTAATCAAGCTCTTTTTAGTATTTTCGTACTTCCATTGTTGACTTTTTTGTGTAGTGGTGGTAGTATCTGTTGTAACCTCTATAAACAGATTCTGCATAATTATGAACACAGAATCTGTAGGCAAGGGACAAGATTTTGAAATCGGAAGTGTTCTGGTTTCAGTTTGTAGTCCGAATCACACTTGAGCGGGGGTGGGACTTGCTTCGGTTGTGTCAGGAAAACGGTCCGTGTGGGGAAGAAGTGACTCAAGCGAGTTACACCAGAGGCCCCGAAAACTTGGCTGGTGCCCCCAGAGGCTAAATCATCGTCAGTAAAAAAAGACGATGGCCGATGGGTTCTGAGATTTTATTGGTTGGAATCCAGGGCTGCGAACGAGCTGGCCCCGAACAGGGGCTGCATTGATGAGGGCATGTTGTTAAGGTAACAGCGAGACAATGAAATGTGATCCAGGAAGTACAGTTCGCTTAACAGATTAAAGGCTTGTTTAAAGGCTAACCAGACACCAAAACATTGCACAATGGTTTATAATACTCAGAGCAGCAGAAATACGATCTACCAGGAATGTGCGCCAGATGCAGCAAAAATTGAGCCAGGCTCAACTTTTGTTGCCAGGCAACCTTGTGTTTATTTTTGTCCTCTGCATTGCGACCTACACTGCTTCGATGGAATGATTCAAATGAATGAGGAGGCTGCATTTTTTCACGCAGGGCTGCAGTCGGTCTGGACACGGCCTCACCCATCTACAGTGTCACGAATTAAACATTATTTAAGAGGAATCAGTTAACCATGTGAGTGCTGTGACCATGCTTTATGTGTATGCAAGCTGACTGACCTGAGCCACATAAGGTCTCATCTCCCAGCCCTGCATGTTGGTATTGTCAATGATGATGGGGTTAGCACCTCTTTCAAAAGCCTCCTTGGCTAAGGAATAAAGTTGGCACAAGAGAAACATGTCATTTTACACACAGCACTTAAAAGGGAAACAATGGCAATCAATTACATAGATTAAAACACAAACAACTTTTGACTTGCTGCTGCTGCTGCATCACTTCTTATCAGAACTGCGTGTGTGTTCAGTTGTTTACCTTGTTGATGGTTCCACTCGTGGGCCTCCCCCAGAGCAGTGGGGTCAAACTGATATTCTCCATTGCGAGAAAAATAATCATCAGTGCTCAGTCTAACTCCACCTGGGTTATGCTCTAACAAGGCTCTAGACACACACACACACACACACACACACACACACACACACACACACACACACACACACACACACACAGAGATTTCAAGTGATGTAACACAGGTTGTGACTGCTGTAGTAAAAGTCCATTAATTCTTGAGCAACAGTGACTGTTACTAGTTTGTCGCTACTTTTGTTTTATAAAGTTGTAGTTAATCGTCTCACTGACACATCTGATCCATTCTATATTTATTAGATCATGTGATCTTGATAGGTAGCTGTCCATTTAAACATATCTGATTCGAACAAGGGCTACAGCACTACACACAGAGGTTGCAAGTGTATTAATTTCAGTATTAACACTGGTTGCTGTGCTAAATTAAGTACTTTAATAATCGATTAATCGTTAAAAATAATTGTTCATGCAAAAATGGCAGAAAATGCTGTTTTCAGCCTCTCAAATATGGAGATTTCCTGCTTATCTCTGTTTCACATTAAACTGAATATCTTTGGGTTTTGGACTGACAAAACAAAACATTTAAAGACATCACCTCAGACTGGGGTGGACATTTTTCACTATTTTCTGACATTCTATAGACCAAATGATTATTCAATTAATCGAGAAAAATAATCGACAACGAAAATAATCATTTGTTGGAGCCCTACTGAACAGCATATGCTACTACTAGAGTGCACAGCGTATTGCTATGTAGTAGAGCTGCAATGATTAGTCCATTAGGCCAGAAAATGAATTGCCAGCTATTTTGATAATCGAATAATCGTTTTAGTATTCTTTCAAGCAAAAAAGCCAAACATTTGCTGGTTTCATGCTTCTTAAATTTGAGAATTTAATGCTTTTCTTTGTCATACATGATAATGAACTAAATAGCTTTGGATTTTTGGACTGTTCTCCTACTATTTAAAGATGTCACCTTAGGCTCTGGGGGCATGTTTCACTTTTTTCTGACAGTTTGCTGGCAAAACAATGAATCAAGAAAATAATGGGCAGATTAATCGATAATGAAAATAATCGTTTATTGCAGCCCTACTATTTAGAGCAGGGGTGCTCAAAGTGGGCAATGGCAGACCTCAGAAACATTTAGTGAGGCCCCGAATATGACATGAAATACATGCATTATATATATTGTATATATGTATATATATGTATATATATATTTCAATACTTTCACTTTCAATAGCTTACATTTAAGGCTGCATGATACGAGGAAAATATGCGATATTCGATAACGGTGTTGAACGATATTTCTTGCGATATATAAACAGATAATAAGGTATACTCAGTTCTGCCTTTCTGCTCTTTCAGTATACTGCTAAAATACAACAAACTGCTTGTCGAATAAAAAAAATGAAGTTATTAATTATTTCCAACATTCTTTTATTGAACTGAACACAAAAGGCACCACCAGTTTATTTAAAATTTTAAGTGCAGTTTTCTACTAATACTTTCTTTTAAAACTTTCTTTTAACTAACTCAAAAAATCCCTGAGTGTTTTTTGCAATGTGTCGTAACCTTTCGCGATGTGTTTTTTGCGCAAGTTGGTATCACGATGACGATTAAAAAAACTATGTATTGTGCAGCCCTGGCACCAAAACTTTGAGCACCCCTGATTTAGAGTATCCCAACATTCTTACCTTGCCATGGTCGACTTGCCAGATCCTGGAGCACCACGTAGCAGCACAAGGACCTTCCCGACCAAACGAAGCCTGCTGTACTGGGCGGGAGGATGTGGAGCAACAGGCAGGGCCCAGGACTTTGGAATAGTAGCAGAAGGTTTGAGAGGTGCATGGCTGACAGGGCCCTGATTCAGCCAGGGAGAGGCATGCCTGGGCTGGCCGGGCCAGATGGAAGGCGTGTGAGCCATAGGGGTAATAAAGACTGGCCCCTGGTTTCCATGGATACGGGGAGAAAACACTGGTGCCTGCAGGTTCCAGGGTGATTGCATGTAGCCGAATGGCTCCTGATTCAACACATTAGATCTCGCTCCTCCGACTGTCGCTTTAGAGGGCATGACCCCGGCCTCGTCTGAGAGAGTGTGTGAAGGGTCTTGCTTTTTATACACCTGGAAAGCCGAGGGACGTCCTGAAGCTGCCAGGTCCAAAGGAGGTTTCGGCTTCTCTGCAGGCGTCTCTGTCATCAGATGTGTGAAATCCACCATCGACTGCTGCTCCTCAACGATCTCGTCTTCTTCCCAAGTGCTAAGCTGGTCGAGTGGAGAGGAAGCTCCAGAACTATGCTCTACCAGGCCACCTCCAGAGGGCCCTCTAGATCCAGGCTGCATGCTGGACTGAAGCAGCTCAGGGAGGGCCGGCTGTGGGAACGGTGGTGGAGGGAAAGAGGAAAGGGACGTACCACCAACAGATAAATATTGACTGCTGTGGTGCTCTCCCTCAACGCCTTGTTGTGCGGTTAGCGTCTCTAGCTCCTGGTCGACTAGCAGGTCCAGCTCTTCTGTCAGGATGTTGGTGGAGGGAGGAGAGGAGGGCAGCTGTGATGGTTTAGAGGAGTCTGGGTCTGGTCCAGGTTCAGAAAAGTTGAGCAGGGCTGCAGCAGTGCGCTCAAAGCCAGAGACAGGAGAAGGTATAGGGGCTGCAACTTCAGCAGCCACAGACAGCTCCAAGAGAGAGTCCATTGCATTTTCAACTAGAACACAAACAGAGAAACCACAAAGAGTGAGTCAACTTTCAAGTTGTGATTCAATACATTGAACAACGAGTACATTAAAGAGTAAGCAAACAAGAGCAATACTCTCAGCAGCACAAACCAACAGTGGTGAACACCATTTCATACATACCATTACAGTGACAAGAACAACAACAACACACAGGAGTTAAGGACACGGCTGCCCTCTAGATAAGTGCTGTTACAGAACCTGGCTGTCCTACTTCTAATACTTTTCAGTCTTTTAAATGTCCCTTATTGTAAAAAAAAAAAAAAGTGAATTTCCATGTCTTTCTTTTAATATAAGCAGGTCTAGGTGCTTTATAAATACAGTGAAAGTATGAAAATGCTCAATCCACTGAGAAATGCACACAGCCTGTATTCAGAAACTGTGCCTTTAAAGTTTGTGATGTCACAAATATATATATATACACATACATACATACATACATACATATACTGTATAGGTAGAAAATGCCACCATACTCCGTTATAGTCATACCCCAGCTGCAATTACGGTGTGAAATCAGAGCAGACTGGGCTTTTTTGAGAGGGGGGGGCTTAAAAAGACGGGCTCATTGTCATGGCACATTGCATTGTGGTCTGGATTACCCATAGGGCTCCCCCCTCGTAGTAGATTAGTCGACTAATCGGTCGTTTT
>JAOVVB010147968.1:0-11894 GCA_028570985.1 Heterobranchus longifilis
GTGGGGGGTGTGTGTGTGTGTGTGTGTGTGTGTGTGTGTGTGTGTGTGTGTGTGTTTGAGACACCAAGAGGGAAAGCAGACAGTCCAGCCGAGCTCCTCAGAAGGAATAAAGTTTTCGGGTGACTAAGAGCCAGCATGCGGTTGGTTTTCTTGCTCAAGATCATGTCAGTGGGGCTGTATTTGGCCGAGCATCGCTGCATGTGTCACTGTGTGTGTAGGTGTGTGTGTGTGTGTGTGTGTGTGTGTAGGTGTGTGTGTGTGTGTGCAAGGTCTACACATTACATCAAGGCGCACAGCAGCTTGTGTGGAACAGCGGGTCATTGTTGGGATCGCACGCCAGTGTCACTCCCAATTCTCCTTAAGCTCTTCAGCTGCAAGAGACTACCCTGTTAGTTACCCCTGGCTGAGAGAGAGAGGGGGGGGGGGGGGGGGAGGGGAGACAGAGAGAGCGAGAGAGAGAGAGAAACAGACAGAAAAAGACAGAGAGAGAGAGCGAGCAAGAGAGACAGACAGACGGGCAGAAAAAGAGAGAGAAATAGAGAGAGAGTGCTGTAGCCTACAGCCGTGGATTGACGTTCCTTCTTCCCATCTGTTTCCTTTCTACTGTAATTTCTACCATGCTCTACCTCGATTTGTCTCAGTTTCTCTCTGGCTGCTCACACATTTCACACTCTTCATCCACGCTCAAAACATAATCAAGTAAAAAAAAAAAAAAGGAGGATAGCCCAGCGCTTTAGTCTCATCTGTGCACCAGACTTAGAGGAGCAGAATGTGTTTTGAAATGTTTGGGTTCACTTGGTTTATCTTGCCGGATACTAAAACAGCTTCAAAAGACAGACACTAAAAGTCTTTATTAGACACCAGAATGCCACTACTGTTAATTAGGGCTCTGCGATTAATCTAATTTTATTTGCAATTACGATTTTGGCTTCCAAGGATTAGAAAACAAGATAATCGAGATAAAACGATTACTGTGCCGCATTCGGTTTCACAATGATGCTCTCGTTTTGTCTTGTGTTATAAATCCAGCGCACACCTTTCCTTTACAGCGGAATAACCCTTTACTGACTGGAATACACTTTACCAAAATGTTGAATATATGTTTAAGAGTTTTCAGTAGGTTGTGGAAGTGCACTACAACATATTTGATCAAATTGTTTTTGGTCTAATTTATTTGTATTTATTATTTTTTATACGTTGAATATATGTTTAGTAGTTTCAGTAGATTATGGACTAACTGCACTAACATTACAACATCGTTGATCTTATTTTTATCTAATTTATTTATTATTTTTTTATCATATATAATTAAATGTGTATATATGTATATATTATTTATTTTATTTATCTCTTTTTCAGTTGAATTATATGTAAAGTTCAAGAAAATCCACTGTTAAAAACAAGAGTTTTTTTTTAACGTTCAATAAATGCATAGTAATCGGGTTAAATAATCTCAATATTGACTAAAAATAATGACGATTAATATTCTTTTTTTCATAATCGAGCAGCCCTTCTGCTAATAGCATTCCTATCAGGAAATATAAAGATAATATATTCCTATTTGTACTAAATATTAAAATTGCTTTAGGCCTATATCGAAAGGCTAACATTAACCATAGATCCCCAATTAAGTGCAATACAATCTGCTGTATTTACACTGTATTGTATTTATTCTGCTTTTAATACCCTCTGTTTTATACTTATGTATGTAGTCTTTAATGTGTCTGCTTGTCTGTGAAGGTTTCTGTGTATTGTATTCACCGCTGGTGAAGCTAATTTCGTTGACAATAAAGCCATTAAATTGAATTGAATATACTGGCAGTCCCACTGGTGGTCAGCTCTTTCTGTACTAACTTTTTTAACTTTTTCTCTCTCTCCAGCTGAGGATGACAAGAAGCAGACCGACTCTGTGCTGGACAACTTTGAGTATTTCCACGAGAAGGGCAAAGATAAGGAGGATGACCTCCACAAATCATACAACGACCGATCCTACCTGAGCTCTGAGGAGCTGGGCCCCGGGGAGAGCCGCACCGGTGAGTATGAGCACCCAGAGACGGGTGGACACGCCACCAAGTTACGAGTTGTTCTGTGTCATTTCCACATACAACGAAATGTTGTTTCCCATGGCCCCAGGTGCTAACACAAAAATATCCAAAAATATACACAAACACAAATATATACAAATACACAAAATGCAACAAGACAGAAATATGCAATAAGGGGTAAACAACAGCAACATTATCTCATAATGTGGGGGGTTATGGCAGTAAACACTATGATATGTGGATATAAATATATGAAACTATGAGAATGTCAGAGTATAAATAATGCCTAACTATTTAGTGCAGCGGGATACATTAAAACAACATCTACACAGTGAGCTGTAATCTGTTATGCCAGCAAAAACAGCTATAAATACTGTAAAAATCTAAATTATACATGCTTCAGAGAGCACATTCATCCAGAACTTATACATGCATGCATATATGCACACACTCAAAAAACACACAGGATAAAAACAGGAATGTTTATCATGGCATATGCTAGTAAGTACTTAGCTAACCCTCTCTCTTTCTGCAGATTTTGTGGCAGTGTTGACTGGAGTGACGCAATCCTGGCTGCCCAGCTCTAATGGTGTCGCCAGAGCTCGCTTCTCTCTCACCAGAACTAGCCTGGCCTTCTCCATCACATACCAGAGGTATGCATCTGGATATTTTTGAATATTTTCCTAGTTTACGTCACTAAAACTAATATTTTTTAAACACCTTCTAAAGTGAAGATTTTTCAAAACTCTGTGTTACTGTGTATCCGTGTAGACATGTAAAACGGAGTGTTTGGGAAATGCGCATGCCCATTGCTGCTTTGTGTAATGAGCATGCACCAGAAACAACAACAACACCGGCTCGGCTACATGCTACATGCTCGACTAACTGTAAGTGGTACGCTAAGCAGCAACTCAACTCCACCTCGTCGTCCGTCCACGAGTCATAATTAGTTTTTTTTTGCCACAGCACCGTGGGCTGTGTACCAGAAAGATGTTAAATAAATAAGTATCAAATATGTATAAATAAAGAAATAATTAGCTTCTATTGTTTTACTATTATTTGATTTATTACTACCACAGAAGCTAAAGCTAACTGTATGCTCAGATTCTTCTTCTCTGGTATTTGACGTGTCCTTGACGTCGCCTTTATCGCCCCCTACTGGCCCGTCGATCGCTTGGAGTTATTTATCTAGTGTGGACAGATTTTTTTTTTAAACACAGGAGAAAAATATCCGTTTTCAAAAATATCCATATACATGTAGACAGAGCATGAGTCTCTGAAGGTTATTTTTCTGATCAGCCTCAGTAGCATCACTGCTCATCCTTTCCTCCGAAAATGTAAAAAACATCACCATCTGTCTGCTACTTCAACCGTAAACATGTGGTGTGATCATCTGCTGCTAAAGGTCTTCTCAGAAAACTACAGGTGGCACAAAACACGGCAGCCAGACTCGCTCTGGGCTGCTCCTCCAGGTCTAACACCGCTGATATGCATGATCGTCTCACTTGGCTCAGTGTTGAGAGAAGACTTTCTGCCAACTTACTTGTATATTTTCATGCAGTTATTCAAACTCAGACTCCAACATTTCTATTTAACAAGATAATTTATAGCTCTGGCACACATGCACATTTTACTACAGGGGCCAGTCGTGGACAGATGACTCTACCCTGTCCAAAATCCAATTACTTGAAAAAACTGTCCAGGACAGGTCTATTGTGTCATGGAATAGTCTCCCATGTAATATTCATTCTGTCAAAGGAAAAGTATGTTTTAAAAATAAACTAAGATCTCACCTACGCTTACACTCACGACTGTGAGGTTTCCGTAGTATGTGTTTCTTGCTCACAGAATTAGCTCTTTAACTTTGTTTTTGGTTTAATTTAATAAACGATAATGTCCAGTGTTAATGTAAAGGTTCTTATTGGAGTGGTAATGCTACGTAGATTGGTTGTCAGCAAATGCAAACAAGGGTCATTTAAGGATGTCTGCTTAGCCTGTGTCAGTGTTTTTGCCCATTCTCTGACATTTTGTAGAGAACGGTAATTGAAATTCTTGCATCTTGTGTATTGTTGTTATGTCGCCTAGGCGACAGCTAATGGGGATCCTTATAATAAACAAATAGCATTAAAAAGTAGCAAAAGTAGTGAGTTGTAGTCTGTGAAAATGCATTCAATTTCTGTCCGTTTTTTATCCCTCTGTCTTCCCAGAATGGGCCGGCCCAGTAAAATCGTCTTCCTGGATTCAGATGGGACCACTTCTTTTGAGTACAGAGTCCCCAAGGGACAGTCAGACATGGTAAGACATCACATAGACATCCCCCCTCGCTTCCATCAGTGTTGTTTTCATTATGTGTGCACGTGTGTTTCCTGAGAGAGAGAGAGAAAGAGAGAGAGATTAAGTACCAGTATGATGGATGCTCTAACTCCGTGACTCTGTGCTCAAACTCTGACTTTTTCCTCCCATAACTCACTCTGCAATAATATACAATAAACACACACACACAGTGACACTTCCTTTGTGCTTCATTTCCTCTTTCTAAACATCACAACCGGAGTGTGAGTGACTGCAGTAAACATCAACACTCACTCGCTCACTCACTCAGGGAGAAACAGAGGTCAGGAGTATACACGACCTAAGTTTAATAAAAGGCCAATATTATCCTGATAAATCAGTAAACTGATATGTTGGTGTAACACTAGTACCCATGCATGCATGTCCACATAATCCCCAAGGTCTGGCATATCATTTCCTGCCAAAACACACACGTCTCCTCATTCCATTTCAGACCCGAACACCCTGTTCAGCGAGGCAGGAGCCCCCTAAATACAGGTCCCAGAAATTGGGCCTATTATTATTTTTAGATAAATGTCAGTGTCAAGCACCAGAGGACCTTAGAGAAAACACAGAAAAGGGAACTAGGGGAGGGACTTTGCTGGAGCAAAACTTTTGGAAAGAGAATTTTTCACATGTTACATCACTGCCTAGCAGGGGGACAGAGAATATCTCTAATTAAAACGGAGATTACCCCTGAACTGAAAGTTATGAGGTGCCGGCACACTGCCACATTTCTTCCCTCCGCTCTCGGGGAGAAGTAGCGGCTTTTTGTTGAAGGTTTGCAGCTTTGAGAGTGCAATCACACGGTTTGATGTATTTAGCAGATGTGTGCATGTTTGTCTGTGTGCCTGTGTGCTTTTTCAAGAGTGAAACATATACATCAGGGTTCCCACGGGTCCTTGAAAGTTTGTGAATTTGAGGTTAAAAAAAAAAACATGGCCTCCCTTGAATGTTTTTTGAAATAGACATGGGTCATTGAAAGTGCTTGATTTTACATATTTTGTGCAAGAAGAGAAAGTTCTTTTGATATTTCTTTTACTTAACGTTCATAAATAGGCTTTGTTCTGCTGTCTGCATGCGTGTCTCCTAAAATGACATTCCCATGCAACACAACTTATTTTCTCCCTGATGACGTTTGTTTTTGAGGTATTGCAAAAAGGTTTCTCATCAAAATAAGCTATCTTTGGGTTTTTCTCTGTTTCATATCATATTAAACTGAATATCTTTGGGGTTTTCTCTGTTTTAATCATATTAAACTAAACGTCTTTGGGTTTTTCTCTCTTTTATGTCATGTTAAACTTTTGGACAAAACTAGACATTTAAAGACATCACTTTGGTCTCTGAGAAACTGGGATGGACATTTTTCAGTATTTTCTGGCATTATATAGACCAAATGATTCAATGATTAATCGAGAAAATAATCGACAGATTAATCGATTATGAATATAATCGTTAGGTGCAGCCCTGCATGTAACTAATTAACCTTGATCCGTGTCTCAAACTGTGCGGTGTTCGATCCTTGAATTTAAGGGAATTGTGCCTGGAAAGTCCTTGAATCTGATGTTTAAGAAGGTGTGGGAACCCTGGATATATGAAAACTTTTGGAGATTATAGGCCGAGTATTGTTTCTTATTCGTGTTTAATTCCTGCATCTTACCTGCTTGTGTGTGTGTGTGTCTGTGTGTGTGTGTGTGTGTGCGTGTGTGTGTGCATGTGTGTGTAGATCTGCGGAGTATGGAAGAACCTGGCGAAGCCTCTACTGCGACAGCTGCAGTCGGAGCAGATGCGCATCAGCATGACCACATCGACGAGCAGACGAGAAGAAGTGGAGGGGAAGATCATCAAACACAGGGCGCTGTTTGCTGGTGCGTGTGCATGCGAGATATTATAGCACGCTGATGGTTTATTCGGTTTTTTTTTTCGTAATGTTCTTTTAGACATTTGTATGTCTTTGTGTTCCAGTACACAGTCAACTCAATATTTACAAAGCAGCGTAATTGTATACGTTCTCATGTAATCTTAAAAAGCCTCGCATGGATTAATGCAGCTTCTCTTGTTTACAGAGAAGTATTTGTATAGAAGTCCTGTAAGAGAATACAGATACTCAATGTGGTAATGTGCTTTGTGTACAGAGACATTCAGTTCCACGCTGACATCGGAGGAGCAGAGCTCAGGCATGGGAGGCCTCGCCATGTTGACGCTGAGTGACACGGAGAACAACCTCCACTTCATCCTCATCCTTCAGGGCCTCATCAAACACAAAGACAAAGGTGAGGGGCAGGACAAAAGGACTTTTCTCACAAGAAGTCCGGACATTATCCGGAGTTCTCACATGCAGCAGCACACAACAGGAGATTGTCCGTGTCAGATGTGTTCTCACTTACTGGAAATACTGGAAATGTCGCGTAGCCGGTTCATAATTTGGTCACAAACAACCGAGTCTCTTTCCGTTCCTTGAATTTGTCTGACGATTTTGGCTTCGGCCCGAATCTTTTCGTGCTTTCGTGTAAATGACCCTTCTTCTTCACCCTCGGATGTTTGTTTTCTTCCGGTTTCGCGGCAGCCGCATGACAGAAGCGTCATCACTCGCTCGCCGTGAATTCTCCGGACAATGAGCGGCTCAGTCGGACATTACACAGACTTTGTACTCGGGAGCTGACAGGGTAAAGTCTGTTTAATGTGAAGGTGAAATGATTCGGACATTTGCGTTCTGCGTAATGTCTGGATAAGTTCAGGGTTGCAGTTTTTTTTTCTTTATGATTTATATTTTACACAGTGCAGATAAACATGAATAACAAACATCATTTAACTCTTCACAGAAGACAAAGACAAAATGTTGTATAATAAAATAAAATAAATAGAGACACACCTAAAAAATCATAATGATAAAAAATAAAATAACACCAAAAAAGAGACACATTAAAAATAATAATACATTTAAAGAAAAAAACAAACACACAAAAAAGCCAAAATGTGCCCACAGGTCTTTAGTGTTAAAGTGATATTTTCAAACAATCCCTCACTATTGTCCAGTCTTAGATATCCAATATATTTCCCCCACTTTTTCAATATATTTGAGAAAATGCAGGTTTGACAGAAACTATTTCCAAACTCCAAACTGAGATTCCTCACCCCTGCAAGAACTATTATAGTGCCCTTCAACAAAACACTTTAATAACCAATTCCTCCAAGGAAAGTACAGGTTAAAGAAAAACACCGGGAGGCAGAGAAGAATCCTATTTTGTGATCTCGGTTTCCATTTCAGTATCAGTTTCTACCAATTTAATCTCAGTGCTTCAATCTTTCTAAACCTGGGACTCTCTCTCTCTCTCTCTCTCTCTCTCTCTCCTCAGAGCCCATCGTGGTTCCCATCCGAGTCCAGCTCGTGTACCGACAGCACGTCCTGAGAGAGATCCGAGCCAACGTCACCTCGCACGTGAGTAATGACACACATTAACCATCTACAGTCTACGATGGGGCTTTTCAAGGCTCTTGCATAGTATTTTGCACAAATATCTTCTCCTCTGAAAAATAGAAATATTCAGTGTTTCCCACAAATTATGTGGAAAAACTTTTTTTTTTTTAAAAACAATAGGGCGCCTAAGTTTGTAGTTTCAAAGTGCAGAAATGAGTTAACATTTCTGCACTTCCGGTTCCCTCATCTGGAAGTCAGTGTGTTTTTTAATGTGTTTTTGTTTAGAAGTCTGAAATAAGGTCTGTGTTTAACACAAGCTTCACAGATTTTCACGTTTTTGTTCTACGACATAAAATACATCTGTAAATACCCCGTTGTTGAATTTCAAAGCTTTTTTACGTGTCTTTAAAAAGGAGGTTGTCGAGGACGTTAAACGTCACCGTCAGTTTAGTAGTGGCGACGGTGACGTGGGCTGCAAAATGTGACCGTTGGTGTAGTTTGTTTATAGTCTAACGTTAGCTTTTTACTCCTGGAGATTGCATTTACGCTTCTAAAATTAAAAAAAAAAGTGGTGTTCATATGGAGAGATTATCTTAAAGACAAAACATGTAAGTATCATAAACTTGTGTTTTCTGCAATGATCCAAAATCCAATGCAAAAATCCCATAGGCTTTTTGACGAGGGAACCATGGCGACGCTAACTTCCGGGTTGGTCTAGAAAAAGACGTCGTCCCTTTCGGCTCTGTATATAAAAGTGGTGAATTAAGATGTGACTGGATGATTAGCAGCATGTTGTTGGCGAGGAACACATGACACAGTAACACTCACACTCCCACCCCTCCTCTCTGAGACGGATGTGGTTTTGTCACCACATCCCAGCGCCGTTGTCGCCGACGCTCTGATCACGGCTAACAACCCCGACACATGACAAGAAGAATGGTTTAGGAGGGGAAGAGTGAGGGGAAAACACGGGGAGAGAGAAAGTGTGCAACTTTTTGCAGGAGACAGATGTGAGCGAGGGATGAGAGGCACACAGAGGAAAGAGGGGAGGGACAGAGGATGGACTGCCTACACACTCCTCACACATGTCAGTGGTTAGTGGTCTGTGGGCTGACATGGATAGAGGGAGGAAGGAGGAGTGATGAAAGGCGGGTCTGTTTTCAATTCTGCCAGGACTTGCGTGAAGGGCCGATGTGCCTCTTTCGAGCCTAGCGGTGAGAGACGGTCCGTGAAAAATATGTGAAAAGTTTGAGCTGAGCAACGGCACCTCAGAGTGTCCTCGAGCGAGATGCTGAAACACAAACCGCTGACTCATGTCAAGTAGAGCTGCACAGTAAATCGTTTTTTTTAGAGCCCGACCGATATGGAATTTTGAGGCCGATACAGATTTTTGATGGGAAAAACTAACCGATTACCAATATGGCGGCCGATATAATGAATCTTTGAGCTGAATGAAAATAGACCTTTTTTTCTTTTTTATTCTTGTGCACCAATTTTGCACATGGCTAGTAGATTTGCTTCACTTACTACTAAAAACAATGGTAATCTATTGAGTTCACTCACCATTTGGCCGGCGGATAAAAAAGTTAATTTTGGACCCTGATTAGTATACATTATTATACATTACAGGCCAACATACAATGTATTACATTACAGAAAATAAGTAGAAAATATAATAGAAATAATAATAATATAGAAAAATAAATAAAAATAGAAATTAAACCTTAATAGTATTATATGTCAGTCAATTGCTGAACATTTAAATAAAGAACTACGTAATGACTCCATTTCTAAATCACCCCAAAGCATTGTTTTCTGCATTATATGTTCTGCATAAAAAGTTGTCATATCGGTAAACATATACACCGATACCGATAGATATCGACATGTCTGTGACAGGCCAATATCGGCCGATATTATCGGTCTGTCTCTAGTTTTTTTTTTTTATCGTCATCGCAATATCAACTTTCACAATAAACACATCGTGAAAAACAGTTTTTTGAGTTAGATGAAAGACAGTATTGGAAGAAAACTGCTCTTTAAAATGTAACTATCATTCTTTGGTTTTTTTAAATGGTGCCATAAAATATCAGAAATAACTTCCTTTCAGTTTTTTTAATTGAACAAGCAATTTGTTGTATTTTAGCAGAATACTGAAAACAGCAGAAAGGCAGAACTGATATGACTGTTTATTTATAAATTAATATCGTTATCGCAATATTCAACAATGTTATCGCATATTTTCCTCATACTGTGCAGCCCTAGTTGATTATAGTAAAACAAAAAAAGGTTGCAAAGCTCACATGCGATTTGGGTTTTAGTTGAAATGTTTGTGATGGTATAAACTGGATCAGAAAGGAAATTAATCATTAATCCACTAGAAAATCTTCCATCCAAAAAGCTGAATCACCAGTCTTAATCAAAATTACTTTTATGGACTCCACAAAATAAATGGGCTTAAACTGACTAAACAATAATAAACCAACCAAAACAAAATAGTTGTCCTTTAATTAAATATCCCCTCCAGATGTTTTAAGACATAAAAATACTCTTTGAATAATAATGATGTTACGCACAATGTTTTCGGGATGTCCAGATACGATCTCTGGATATCCCAGGAACGCCTTGAGGGAATTCCTTCAAATTTGGCACAAACGTCCACTTGGACTCGAGGACGAGGATCAGATTTTGGAGGTCAAAGGTCACTGTGAAAAACACATTTTGGGCCATGTGCTAATTATGACAACATTTCACACAAATGTCTAATAGGATAAAATGATCAAGTGATGATATACCCAAAAGGTCAAAGGTCAACTTCACTGTGACATCATGATGTTCTGCAAAAATGTCTTCAACGCCATAACTCATAACTCATATTGCAGTATGTTGTTTAAAAAGCCCCCCAAAAGGCATTGCACATTTTATTTTTGCAAAAAAAATCATAATCAGCAGAGTATAGCGTGCGGTCAAAAATCAAAGAAAAAGTCATACTATAGCATGTGTTTTTTGACCAAAAATCAAAATGTTTTCAAAATGCCTCATATTGCAGTATGTTGTTTAAAAAGCCCCCCAAAAGGCATTGCACACTTTATTTTTGCAAAAAATACTGTGGTGATTGTTTAGATCTTCTGTGCTGTCGGGTTCAACATGTGTGTGCATCATCCACGTTTTCCCAAAACATACACTTAATACCTTTTATTAAATTCCGTCAAAGTCTTCACTACATATATTATATGAGTCTGGACAGACAAGGACGTAAACTGCAACTGATAGGATTGAAAAAAATGCATATTGCTCATTCCTCTTCTTAAAATGACATCTACTCCTTCTCATCGAAAAATCCACAATTTACAAATAAGCAAATTTTGTAAATAATGACAAAAGTTTAACTTGTAGACACAAGATGTCTCTTACTTCACTGAAAATCATATTCTCAGTGAGTTGGCATCTCGAGAGTTCACATCACACACACAAGCTGAACGACGATTAGCTTCCAAACTAGTTGTGATGTCACAAAATCCTGCCGGTGCGTTCACGTGTCAAACTGAGATTGACAGTAAAGTGTGTTACAGACTACACACTGGAACGGACGGCTGTCGGTGAATTAACGTTTATTAACTCAACGTTAATTAACATCTTCTAGCGGCGGGGAGGCGGAGGGACCCCCGCCGGATACCAGCCCGTTGTTCGGATAATTTTCTGTAACTAGTGGCTCGTTAGCTAACATTAGTTAGCTTGCTAAGGTCCAACAGCCGGAAAACAAAAGCCCACTGCTCTGAAAATACACACTCTCCCTGGAGTGTTTTGCCTTTTATATATTTGTATATTTTGATGGCTTTAACCACAGCATTGTCACACCATAAAAACATCATTATATTTTCAAAATACACTCAGATATGAAGGGAAAAGATGACAGATGACGGCAACATGTTTTACACTGAAAATAAGATGCATCAAAAGCTGCACAAACTGCTGTAAAACCTGACCTCAGTGACTCCACGACTGCTGCAAATCTCTTTATATGGAAGTAGCCCGCTCAGTTCTTTTCAATGGAACGGTACACATAAAAATGGCCGCCGCTCTGACCATTCTGCTCCGTT
>JAOVVB010148011.1:0-11893 GCA_028570985.1 Heterobranchus longifilis
CACTCCATATATATATATAATAATTTCCTAAATGGCATGCCATAATATATATATATATATATATATATATATATATAAAATACACAGATGTGACAGTAGGTGGCAGTAAGCTGTTTGTGAATGGACATTCAACCAACCCGAGAGAAGAAGAAGAAGAAGAAGCATCTCTTCCTTTACTTCCCGGAAACACAATCCTCCATTCACCAAGATGGCGACATTGACAGTAAGCCAGTTACCGCTCGGGGGTTTCAGTTTTGAAAACTGCAAAAGGTGAGCGTTTTTCAATGGATCAGAATCAGATCAGAATAACCACATCACTGAGTTTAATGAGGTGTTACCCTTTCTATTACGATGTTGTGTAGAATAGACGTGTTTTGAGAGGGATTTCTTAGTGATGCTAGCCTCCATACAATGACTCAGGCATTTCCCCACGCTAATACTAGTAGCTATTAACGTTAAGGTTCACATATCTTAAACATACGAACAAAATAAGCTAGAGCTACATGCTTTATTATACAGCGTTTTACAAGAAAAGCAACGAGGTGGACCGTTTCTTCTCTAACCTATGTTCGATATTCAGCCCGCTATCCGCGAGATCAGCCGAGTAACGTTCAACTGACGTCAGCTAACGTTATTTTACAAAGCAACAACAGCGCAAACTGTAGAGAAAACAGACCCAGTGGAGGTAACGCTAACCATACATTGTCTCTCTGTAACGTTATGTTATGAATTAGCAAGTAGCTAACGTTACAGTGTCTACAGTATGTAACGTTATGTTATGAATTAGCAAGTAGCCGACATTATTGTCCAAGTTAAAACAGTTGTGTGGTTTGAAAGTAGTTTAGTGAGGGACATACCGTAACGTTAGTGTTGTGCACCAAAGCTGCTGTTAGTGAGCCCACATGGTCACATGGTAGAGATCTACAAAACTATATCGTGATTGTGTCACCAGACACATTCTATAAACATTTCACTTTAACTACGAATATAAATGACCATGTAATGTTTTCAGTTAATTTAATAGTATAAAAAGTCTAACTTCTTACCTTTCAAACAGAGTATCGTTTTAAACATTTAAACTTTCCTTTACCAGAGTCAGGGAAAGGATGCTAACACTGGTGAATTAGCTGTGCGCTCCCCATGGCTCTACTCTCCTATCTCCTCAATGTAAACACTGGGCGCTGCTGTTTTTATTTATTTATTTCTCAGGAGCATAACTTATTCCTGGGTTGCCCAAATTAACATCAATACTGTCAACACATCCGGGACCGTACTTCCGTCATTCACAATAAAATGACATTGGACAACTCCAAACTATGCAGTTAAATCTTTCCATTTTCAGCGTACTTTAAACAGGGAAAGATTGTCACCCGAATGTTCTCACAGCTTTCTCTCATCAAAGTCACTTAAGTATAGTAATTAGACACGTAAATGTTCATGTATACATATGAAATTTGCCATGTAGACTCTTAAATATGTATAGATTATTTACACAGACACTTCAGTGGCGATAGTCAAATACAATCCCAGCAAAAAGACCGGAAAGTGCGTCACCGGACACGTCATAGGGCCAATATGCGGCAAACGCTGTCCGACTGGTGACACAGTGATGCTAATATAATTAGAATAAAATATACTCATTGAATATAGATCTAATTTAGACATGTCAGAAACTAAGCTTAAAATGTTGTGGTGGTGACACTTCTGTTCTATGTGTAATTGACTCAGGCTGGCCTGTATCACAAATACAAGACTTTGAAAACGGATGCTTTCTATACAGTAATGTGAACAATCTGTATGCCAAGAGTTGAGGGCGAAATAAAGCACACACTAAAAAGGTTCAACTAGCCTAACATATTGAGTCTTTAAGGCTTTGGTTTGTGTAGAGTGCTGAACAGTTTGGATGTACTGTTAGAATTTACTTTTGTGAATGTGAAATGTTACTAAAGCATTTAGATTTATAGTTATAGATTTATAATATAATACTGGTATAACATTGTTTTTGAACTGCAGACCTCATAAAAACCAAACAGCACATCTTTGTATTCATAGTTATGAAAAATAAATGTTACAACAGAAGAGAGAATTAGTGACTTGTGTTCGTGCTTAGAGATTTACAAAACTCCTGAGTTAGGGAGTTAAACGGTGGATGGTCTGTTAAAATGACTTTTGACTGCACAAGATTGAGTTTGGTATAAAATTGTAGCCTGAGGTTATTAACAGAGCTTAACATTTATTAGGCTTGGTAGCGTTTGTTTACACAGTTATACAGGTGCTTGTTTCTTTGTTGTCCTAATAAAATAAAATGTATTTTCAGAAATGCAGTTTTGGAAGGTGAAGTGAACAAAGTGGGAGGCAGCTTGCCTGCTGCTCGCAAAACAGGAACTACCATCTGTGGTGTTGTGTTCAAGGTGAGTGACATGGCAACAGAAGGGAATATTTAACAGATTCAGTGTGGACACTGAGCGTCCGATGTTGCGCGATGCGACCCCACAGTCTGACGCTCGCGTGCTGTTAGGATATGGTAAGAAGACAGCACCCTGATATGCCAATCACCGGAGCCAGGCAGAGAAAAACTGGACAACAGCTACTTATCTCCGCTGCTTTTAAGCAGCCTCTAGATTCGAAAACAGACAGGGCCACAACCGTTACAGAAGCAATTGGCATCTACATTTCAGCAGCTCTGCGCCCATATGCAGTGTTCACTGTTATTTACTGTTTGATGCTCTACAGGGCTGGGCTGTACCAACTATCTCAGGGGGGGACTATGCGACAGTGGAACTAAGTACAACTTGCACTACTGTCTGATCAAAATAAATGAAAAGAAACCTATCCTTCTGCATTTGGGATTTTTGTTGCTTTTTTCCTGTTGTACCGTACTCGTACCGAACCGTGACCCCAAAACCGAGGTACCGAACCGTGGCTTCTGTGTACCATTACACCCCTAGTAGCTAATATCATTAATAATGGCTGCATTCGATGTAGGTGCCGCAATACCTATAATTATTGATATTAGTTACACCTGCACTTTTCATCCCATAGCAAGTCAAAAGCTTCCACGTCATCATCGGTTCAGTCGGTGTGATTTCTCCATGTTTTATGGGGATGAGGGTCTCCTAAATCAGTGTTGTTTATATGTCTATTATTTCTGACTGAAAATAAAGGGACGCGTGCTTCTGTAACGTCAAAATGATGGACAATGAGAAAGTCGAATGCAACCTCTTTGGCTGCGGTAGTCGTCTCGGTTAAAGTGGTTGCTGCAGACCTGATGGTCTGAAGGCACAGTGTATGGACCGGAGTGTTAGGATCCGTTTGTAGCACAACTAGCCACAACATCAGCCTGTCTGTATTAGGCTTGCCGCGGTAGTCGGTGTTACTGATGTTACACAGTGTTGGTGCATACACCGATTACATTACTTATCCACCTCCCCAACCGCTTGATTTAAAAAAAAAAATTAAATAAATAAAATCCAGTGCTCACCCTATGTCTGCTGCTTTACACAGAGGAGTCAGATTTCACTGACTATGGCGGAGGAGTTCATGTCAAAGTGAAAAGCAAAAGTGAAGAATCAGACTATTTCTATCATATATCTTTATCGTTTATAATAGATTATCAGTGTATTTTTTCTTGCAAGATTCACTTGAGGCTCGCAGTGAAAATAGACCAGATACTAGACCTCGTACGGAGCTCTGTGCCGCTATGGTCTGGACAGATCAGTTGGCTCTGTGCATATAACTGTAGTCCGCTGACTTCTTAACGTCATATTTATATACAGTCGGTGGTTAACATGGCCGCTGAAGGGAAGCGGGCAGCAGCGAGGGGTTTTTCCTCCTCCTGTCTGAACCCTGCGGCTGCCAAAATGGGCCGTGCAGCAAAAGCTCGACTGAAGAAACAGCCATCCGTGGTGCGTTCGGGGGTGACAACCGGCGTTGTCACAAGTCTATTAACCGATGGGAAAAATTCCTCACCGTGGCATCCCTCGTCAGTACACTGCTTCTGGATGTGCTGGTGCACAGCTCGGTTTGGTCAAAAGAAAGACAAAGTCTCTGCTGTGGTCTTTCATTGATGACTGCTACACAAGTGTTAACTTGTGTTCTCCCGTGTGTCTCTTTAACAGGAAGTAGTGATCTGCAAATTACAGAGTACATGCAGCAAAGCACATCGTGACTCTTGAAACTGAAATAGATTTTTTTTCAGCACTGTCTTTTCTAAGGCATTCTCCACGCAGAAACACACACACACACACACAGGCGCCTGCTGACACTTCACAGCACGAGTACATAATCAACATGCCCTCTTTATGTCTCTCATTCGCCCATTCACAGCCCTTTCCTCCGCTCTCATTTGCCAGGACGAACCTCTTGTTCCTGGCAACACCAGCCACGCTCAGAGTGGGAAGCTGCTGAGAGTGTGTGTACTCTTGTCTGTTAACAATATCGATTCAAGATGTATGTTTTGGATTGCTTTCATTACGCTGATAGGGATTCTGAGACGCCTCTTCTTCTCTGTCAGTTGTTTTTGTTCACACACCGCGAGGGCTAAAGAAAACTGTGTGTGTTTCTTTGTTGAATACACACTCCAAGGACACGTTTCCTCCTCTGTACTCAAATGACACCGACGTCAGAGCTCCTCTCTAAGCTGCTGTTTTATGTCGGATTTATTTATTTGTAAATTAATCTTACCCCCCCCCCCCTCTTCTCTCTCAATCTTTGCCGTATTTTGCTTTGCTGTGTAATTATGTGATGAAAAACCAAGAAAATGAGAGAGTGTACTCACATCTTGAGCAGGCACACACACACTCACACATTCAGTGTACTGTTACATATGCTAAGTGATGTGCTACATAATCCTATTAAGGGTAATGAGTGTGTATTGTGTTGGAATAGAAAATTCCCCTGTTGTAGATCTGTCAAATGAGTCTAGACTTTGTAAATAAATCCATTTGAGCAGTCTCACCATGTTTCTGAAATGTCCGATTTAATAAGCAATTTTTGCTTCAACTTTGAAAGTGTTTACCTAAATAAGTAAAACTCATTTAGTCCTTCCCACCAAGTTTGCCATGCAATCAAAGCAGTTGCTGCTGCTGTACAACCATTTTCTGCAAACTATCAGATGATAGTGGACTATAACTGACTGTTGCTGTGGTGTCGTGTTTAAACTGAATTTCCCCCCAATGCAGAAAGCAGTGAATGATTGTAACAGCTTTTCATTTCACCTCACCCGTCTGATAATTAAAACAATACTTCGACATTTTGAGAAATATGCTTATTTGCTTTCTGACAGAGAAACAAGACCATTGATACAATAATTCCTATGTCCATTAAATATGAAGCTATGGCTAGCAGCTGCTTAGCTTAGCTTAGCACCATACAGACTGTAAATGGGGGGAACAGCTAGCCTGGCTCCACTGAAGCTCACTCATTAATTTAGGGACCATGTACAAAAATACATTAATATAAAAAAAAAGACAAAAGATGCATTCCATCTGTAGTCCCTGAATTAATATGTCATAACTTATTGGTTCAAGCCATACAAAAACGTAAGTGCAAAAAATGATTGAAAACACTTGCCGTTTTATGGGCGGTTATGTACATTTCTTGGCCGTGACCCGTAAATTGTGAATTGTGATAGTCTGCTGGTTGCCTGGCAACTGCTCAGAGCTCTGCTGCTATCAATCTCTCTCGGTATCGAACTTTTGCTTTAAACTTAACTCACTGTCCTGCATATCGCGGGGTTTACACAGGCAGCTTTTTTCAACTGCAACTCACAGCGGATTCCAAGTGGAACTGTGTCACCACAGCACGGTGCAGATGGTGCACACTTTTTGCTAACGATATGTCGTGCCGCTGTTCTCTTAGGGAATTAATTTCACCGCTTTGCTCAGAGTGTTATAGCCGATTGGCAGTCATGTATCCCTGTTTTAACTGGTTGTTGTCTTCGTCAGGGCGTGTCTCCAGCTGATCACGGACTGTCCTCCGACCATCCAGGAGGAGCTGGACCTCATCAGCGCCCTCAGCCAACTGGAAGACTTCAGTGCTAGCATCCTGCCGCTGCAAGGTACGGCACAGTGTGTATGTCCATGTCTGGCAAGTAAATGTCCCCAGTTAACCATAAATGTGCTTGAATTTTTCTTTTGTGTGTGCTGTGTGCATTCTTCTTAACCTGTTCCTCACCAGAGGAAAGCAAACTCATCAGAGGGCATTTAAACACGCAAGAATATAGTCACATGACAGACCATTTTGATCAGATTAAGACTGCAACTGCATCATTCCAAAGGGGTATTTACTCTAAAACTTTTGTTGTTTTTATGTGTTCCATCTTCATTTTACTCTGACCCAGTAACATCTGATGCTGACACCTCTACAGGAATCCCTTTATTATGACATTCTTATTTTGGGTCATTCTGGAGCCAGAGGCCTGGTGAAGAAGAGGTTAATTTAAACTCAGACATGCAGAGGATGTAAGGACTCCGTCCCCCCACCTCCATCACCATGCACCATCCAACCTGTCTCCCTCCCTGCTGTCGGTTCCTCCATCCCTCCATATGTCACCTCTTCTTGCCACTATATCTAAATATATGGTTATTTATGGATCAACTGTTGTGCAAACAACATCTGCCTGATGGCCTAATTAGGATTGAAGGGTTTGCTCTCTGCGTGTGTGCTCTCTCACACTCACACACGTCATTTTTAAAATATTTCCGTTCCATCTGTAAACCTGACCAATCAGTATTCACCTCCACGCTCTTCTTTTTCTCACTTCTCTGGCTCCACCTCGGTACCCTACCGCAGCAGTTTCCAGGCACGGCTCTCTGTTAAAGGAAACTGTGGAGCCAGAATGAACCAGCTTGGCCCCTCGTCGCCTCACCTCTGAACCGAGGTGCTGTTTGCCTCCGAGGCCTGTGCTCTCTTCCCCCTTTTGCCCTCATCAAACTGAGCTGCCAGCATAACACCACTGTGACAGAGAGAGCCATAAACTGCCATCTCTCTCACCCCCCCACCCTTCTTTCTCTCCGTTCTCTCTTTCTGCATCACTTATTCCTTAGTTTTTCTTTTTCTACTCCTTTGTTCACTTTCTCCTCACTCCATGCTGTCTACTCTCATTATTTTTCCACTGCTCCTTTATCCTTACCCTTGAGATTAAAGCCCCTTTCACACATGCACTGCAACCCTGAACTTATCTAGACATTACCCGGAGGAGCTGTATGAGAAGGCAAATGTCATTTGGAATCATTTGTACTGGACATTAAATGGACTTTACCCTGCCAGCTCCCTCACACAAAGTCCGTGTAATGTCCGATTCAACCCATGTATGAATTCACAGCAAGCGAGTGGGCGCGTCGATGACTTATCTGTCATGCAGGTAGCACGAAACTGGAAGAAAGTGAACAACCGAGGGTGAAGAGCATAAGAGGAAGAGTCATTTACACAAAGATGGCAAAGAAAATGTGAAGAAAATGAACTGACGCAGAAATTGTCAAATTCAAGGAACGGCAAGAGACTCTGTTGTTTATTACCAAATTACCGGCTACGTGACCGTGGCATCATGTCCTGCCTCCTGCACGCTCTACCCAGGCGCCTAAATCAAACAGAGTATTTCCAGTAAAGCCATTTTCAAATATGAACCAATGTCAGGAGGATCAGGTAGGGACATTGTCTGGAGTTTCCCTTTCACATACAACAGGAGACTTAAAATACTTTGGTTTTGGCGAGGGGTGGCGTCTGTGTAGAGCGTGCAGGAGGCAGGACAAGACACGGATTACACCGCAGTCTCATAGCTGGTTTGTAATTTGGTCATAGACAACCGAGTCTCTTGCCGTGATTTTGGCGTCGGCCCTTAGTTAGACATTTTTCGTTGTGTAAATGATTCTGCCTTCTCACCGTCGGATGTTTGTTTTATTCCAGTTTTGTGCTAGCAGCATGATAGAAAACTCTCAATTATTACTGTTTTGTGTTTATGTGTTTGTGTCAGTGGTTATTGTCTAAAGCTTATTTTCAACGTTCAGGCCTCATGGTTCTGTATTGCCTGCGGTGCCCTCATACTATTTCTTGTACTGATTCAAGGACATGCGCACACATACTGTCCACACACAACAAAAACACATTATCTTTCTTTTTCACTAAGGTAAAAGCCATATCCCTGTAAGTTTGCACACTCACAGATAAACACGCACACGTATGAAGTGAAGGGATTCGAGTTTAGGTAATCCATCTTACCCAGCCCCCCAACAGCGCCCAAGGCGATGCTTGATGCACACCAACCTCCTCACAATTCCCTCTAGGTCTCGCCCAAAGTGATGCCAAGCCATAAAGATCCTCAGCAGGGGGCAGAGAAAGCACAGAGGCCTGTGGAGGCACTAAACATGCTATTTCTCAGGTTTTCAGTGCATGCTAAAAAAAAAAATATGGAAATGGATTTTTGGGAGTTTCTGTATCTTGAACTCAAATAATGAGAAAGTTGAAAACCTCTTTAAAAGTTCACTACAATCCTGTTGGAGTCATTAGCCAAATCCAATGCATGTTGTAAAGACAAAAATGAGCATTGGTCCTGCACAAGGATATCAATTTAACATATGTAAAAAAATTTAAAAAAAAAAGATAAATGTTATGTAGTCATATTTACACTGAAGTTCCCAGACTCAAACAACAAATCTGACAACAGTCATACAATCAATCATAGATAAATATGCAGATATGGAAATAGATATACACAAAGTACATTACTGTCTTTTAGGCTGCATGTTTATTTGAATTTGACCTTTATTTTACATTTTACATACATGTTTGATATTGTTGTTGTCGGGCGGAAACCTTGTATGTCCAAAACCGTTACTTTCCGAGAAATGAAAAAAGGTGCATTTGAAAATATGTTATTGAGCTATTTACCTATTTTCCCATTTACTGGAATTACCTGGTCGCTGTTTACCTTCAGATCTGCTTCATTTAAGATGTGGACGGGGTGGAGTTATGAGGTTTTGCTGACAGTTTGAGTATCTGATGGAGTTAGGAGATTTAGTCACAAGCTCTGTTTAATACTGTCCATTGGTTAAATATTTGTAAAACCCACAGACATACGTAAAGGGTCACCAATACTATAAGTATGGATTTACGAGGTTTCCGCCCGACAGCAACAATATGTTTTTGTTGTATATACTGTATGTTTTTTTATTCTTCTAGAGCTGCAACTAACAATTATTTCCACTCTCATTTAATCTAGTGATTATTTTCTTGAGTAATTGGTCTATAAAATGTCAGAAAAAAGTGAAAAGTTAGTCCAAGGTCACATCAGTCTTGTTTTGTTTGACCAACAGTCCAAAACTGAAAAAGAGGAAAAGCACACTTACCGACACTGTATATTTTCTTCTTTTTATTTTATTTTTTTATTATGCAACAGCACCTAAAATCATCAGTATCCATATCAGCCAATATATCATCAGGGCCGGGCTTTACTTTGACAAACTATATAGCATTTTTTTTGGTGACCAAATTTAAATTAAAAATGTTTAATTAACATAAAATATAACAACTTGCTGTCCAACTACAACAACAAAAAGCACATACAAAAAAAGAAAATCACTGCAAAATGCAGAGCAAAAACACAAAAAAAAAATACTCCAAAAAAAGAATAAAGGTGAATAAAATAAAAACCAAGCATCACCTGTCTGCCCCCCCGACACTTCAATACACGTACACACACACACACGTACGTACTCATACGTGCACACACGCACGCACTACAACTATACAGCACTGTATTATTTTGCAGACGATACGACAGCAGCTGCATCCATCATTTACGTGACATCGTTTGTATCGTCAGCTGCAACTTTTCCAGATTGAGTACAGTAATTAGCGAAAACATGTCTGACACCCCTCCCTCCCTCTCTGCCTTCCCTCTCTCCCTCACAGTGCGCCTGCGATCAGACCGTCTGTCTCTCATAGAAGAGTGCATCGCTCACTGCTCCACGGCCTACAGGCAGTCCACCACTCTGCTAAACCTGGCCTCGCTTCTCCGAGTGGCAGGTACCTGCACACAGACACCGCTGACCTCATCATTTTTCTCCTTCTCTTTTTAATCATTTTGTTCTGTCATGGGTGTGAGGGAAGCGTTCAATGAACATTCACTGAGCAAGACTCTTCTCTGGTGGCAGATTCATGACAAAGCTCATGAGATTAAGTGAGAAAGGACCGCCCACCCGAGGCACAGAGACGTACCCGAGCATGCGTGGGCACTTTCAGCGAGCGCGCTGACAGTTCTCACACAAGAGGGAAATTCATCTTCATGAGCGGCGTTGCAGCTTGCAAGCAAAAATCCATACACAACACACACATACCCTGTAGGAATGAGCAAATTTCATTCCCCAGACACATCAATTTGTGTGCTCTCGAAACCTTTTTTCTTCACCCAGCTTTCATGTAGCTGTGACAGTCAGGGGCAGGTTGAGTTCTAGGCCATTAAGTCGTATCTGTACACCAGGATGTGCAGCTTTGTGATGGAGATAGATGGATGGTGCTGTTTCTGAATGGCAGCCCATTTCTAAATACCACCTTAAGTGGTAAGTTCACAATACTTATCTTCGTCTCAGTTACTGTTCTTCATAGCTGGTGATGTTATACAGATTATATTATGAGTTTCGAGGATGCTGCATCATCCATGTAATAAATGTTGTTGTGTTTGTTGTTCCTACAATCGAGGGACCCACTGTTGGACCTCCTTGAAGCTCTGCCTGTTGCTTCATGTTGCTTTACAAACAGATACAAGTATTGATCCTCAAACCGCTTTTAAAGCTGATTCTAAAAATGCTGGCAAGAGGCACTTTAGTGTTCAATTCAATTTGTTAAACAGACGTTTTCTTTCCAATTATAATCTAATTATATTAAAGTCCTTTTTCATGTGTTTTCTGTCATTTAATATGTCAATCTAATGATTGGAATTTGCAAAACATATCTGAAAGACTTGGACCAAGAGACAGATTTGAATGCTTTAATTTAATGCACAACTTGGCAAGTATTTGACTGTGTGGAAAAGGTTAAATGAAACAATGTCCTACAGGCTCACAAACCTTGCCAGGGAAGCTGCTGACAGGCCTTGTCTAGTTTTGATGAACAGATTTCACGTTGTTTAAAGGGGATATATTAGGAAAAACCTCACTTTTTCAGTGCTTGTGCACACATACATTTGGGTATCTGGATCATCTGGACATCTGGAGTGCCTACGCACAAACTGTGAAATAAGACAGCCCAGTCAGTTTTTTGTGGGCTACCTATAGAAACGTGATCCAACAAGCCTTTCAGATTTGTCACATGCAGAAGTGGAATTACAACTTCAGTGTCCGTCACTGGCCCCAAAAATACTTTTTCCCATAGACTGATATTAGGAAAGAGAAATTTTTTTTGAGCATCACAACCTCCGCACAATGACTAATTTCACTATAAAGAGACGGCCGCTAAAAGCGTTTCAGACAGAAGGTGAATACAGGTATATTAAAAAAAGAAATGTGTTTTTTTTTTGAACATTAAAGCATGTAAATGCATTCTAGCAGAAACCCAAAATACAAGCCATAAGCACAAGCACTTGACCAGAAAAAAAAAAAGTTTACATGAGTCTGCTTGTGATAATTCCAAATGGGATTCTCCCTTATTTAATTTATTTTTTAAAATGTTTTTGTGAGAGCTTTCATATGTCCCATTTGGGATTACAAACTGCAGAACAGTATCACTGCGAGCACACACTGCAGCTAACCGATGAGTCAACACATGAGTGATGTTGCCTGTATTTTGACTTATTTTAAATTCCTACTTAAAATTCATGGAGTTAAAAAGAAAGTTGATATATTTTGTATATTTAGTCCCCTCCTGTCCCCCGCCCCCCCCCCCCCCACCCCCCCCCCCG
>JAOVVB010148031.1:0-11893 GCA_028570985.1 Heterobranchus longifilis
AATTCAACAAATTGCTTGTTGAATTAAAAAAAACTGAAGGGAAGTTATTTCTGACATTTTATTGAACAAATTGAACACTGGACTGAACACAAAAGGCACCATTTAAAAAAAGAAAGAATGATAGTTACATTTTAAACAGCAGTTTTATACCGACTCTCTTTCAACTAACTCAAAAAAATCTGTCTTTCGTGATATGTTGCAGTCTTTCACAACGTGTTTACTGCTCAAGTCAATATTGGGATGACGATAAAAAAAAAAAATATATTATCTAGTTCCAAGATGTCTGAAGTGTCCTTGGTGTCACTGCTTTCTAGACCACCTTTGTTCAGGTATGGTTTTCCAGGTTTTCTGGTCCAGTATATGAGCTTTTTTTCCCCTCTTCTTATCAATCATGGTTTGTCCTTGGATGTACAGAAAAAAGATTTATTGATCCTTCCAACGGTTTCAAATGCAACATTGTGCCGACTGTTGTACAGTGAAAAAGTAGAAGTAGAGCACCTGGTTTAGTTTTGTAGATGACACTGCATACTGCAGCTTATCAATCAACCAAGTCTTTCTCTTTTCAAAAAAATTTAAATTTCTTTGTTAAAAAAATCACTGGTGGTTGTGGTGAAAGTAGTCTCTTATGTAGACCCCGACCTGTCCCTGTGTTGACTGTTATATATCTTATAGTTCTAAAAAGAGAGGACAAGTTTGAGTTGAAAGATGGATTCTGGGTGATTTATGTCAATGAAAAGCTTAGTGAGATGTTCTTTCGTTTATCTACTTGCTGTCAAAGAGTTGTCATAGCAACACACAGGTTTCATCACAGGCAAATGAAATGTGTGTGCGCCCATGTGCCCTTCTGTGTTTTGCTAAAGTAAACGTTTGCAGTGCACATGAAAACTGATGCAAATCTCTGCCATGTGCAAACAAAAACACGAGTCTTGCATCTCATTTACAAATATTCTGTGTTCTGCTTGGTATGCATATAATTTTTGCACACTTTTTGCAAATGTTTTACATAATACAATTTATACATGCAGTTAGCTCTAATGTGAGCACAGGAAGTAATTAGGCTGCTTCTCATTTGCTTCTGACTCTGAACAAGGAAACACTGGACATGTGATTAGATAACAGATAATATGCCACCACAATGTGGTGTATGAAATGTATTTAGAAGAATCATGTAGGTGATGTATTTGCTGTGTTAGCTGGCTGTGTTAGCATATGAACATACTACTATACTGTATATACAGTGGTCGTTAAAGACAAATGTTATTGTACAAAACAACAGAAGAGTAATGGAGTTAATGGAGTAAGTGTGCAGGCGTTACCTTTTCTATTGATACTTTTTGGTATGCCTTGCAGCGACATGATGTGCGTATAATTCTCCTTCTACAAGACAACAGAAGTCCATACATTATCTGTCTCTGTCCTCAACTAAACTTATTAAATTCTGACAAATCAAAATAATAACAGGAATAACAAAACATGCATTAAAAAGCGTATAGACTGATCAATCACTCTGGCTTTGTTTCTTTCCATCTCCATAATATCTTCCTATGCATATTTCAGTTTCCTATGGGCATAGGAACATTATGGCTACTGATTAATTTAATTCAGATTTATTCTCATCCCCGTAATGAGATATTTGTCTCTGCTGCTTTTGCTTTGCCCAGCTGATAAGAGATGATGGTGACTAAGCCTCTGCACTGCCTGCCTGAGCTCTGAGGGCAAGGGGAGCGGATAATGTGGCATTGGTCATTATGGTTCCTGACAAGTCCCTTGTGTGGCGCAGATGCTGCAATACACAAAGGAACCCCTTCCCAACTCACCACTCTAATCCAGCCCTGCATTAACTTAACAGGATGACAGTTGGGTGGGCCAGCTACTGCAGATTAATTATTGATAAGTAATATCATTAAAAAAGGCGGAGAGTAGAAACACAAAGAGACAGAGTGTGGAGGTGATTTGAGGGTGAAAACCAGTGGGTGAGCAAAGACGGGAGAGCAAGAATGACAAGTTTGTTACCCAAACTAAATAAATGGTGACAAATAAAAGCATTGAATGGCGTCCGTCACAAGAGATGTTAATGTAAAAAAAAGTCAACAAGCATCATTGTTGTATTCACTAAATCAAACAAAGCCGAGTTGCTAAAATGTTGGTGGTGGAGAGCATGCCAAGACCAAGCAGCAACCTCCGGTGCTGCAGTTCCTCGTATGTCCACTTGAGGTTGGCTCCAAAGGCGAGTCAATCTCCATAGACCCCCATGTTAAAGTGCCCAAATTTACAGCAGAAATAAACATGTTTACAGACTAGTACAGAAATGGTTTTGGTCTCTATAGCTAATCTCCCCATTCTTGACAACTCTACAGGGGGGTGAATTTTTATATTTTTTATATTAAAGCTTAAAGTTATGCATAATTAAGGGCATGGCCGCTTTGAGTGACAGGTGGGTGATGTCACAGGTGACTAGCCGCTAGCTGTCTTCTAGATCCACCCCTTGCTCCACCACAGCTTCACCCTCTTGTCCAAATATGGTCATTTCTGGCTCCAAAAAACAAGATGGCAACGACCAAAATGCTAAACTCAAGGTTTTAAAATTGTAGTCCTCAAACCAATGGGTGACGTCACAGTGGCTACGCCCACTTCTTTTATACAGTCTATGGTATGTACACACAAATCAATACTTTTAGGGGATGTATCAATATGATGTTATTTTCAAAATGTCCGTCATATAAGAACTAAATGTTGTCGGGATGTCTTTAAAGCTTATACACACAAAATTCTATCATATTTTTTTATACGCCTCTGTCTTTAAATAAGAGTACACAATTGATGGGTGGATTCAAAATATAGAATGCTCCCATAGTAATTTTAATTATTTGTTCAAAATAGTTGGGTTTTGCAGGTTTGCTCGAGGCTATGTGGGTTGTTGTCCTTATTATGTATGCAGTTATATTAATTAGAAACTGACTCGAATGCCCATATAATTTAAGGTCAATCAAGTCATTTTCATTTCGTGGGTCAAGTGTGTTCTGTTATTTAGTTGTTTTTGTAAGAACAAAAATAAAAACAACTGTAGGTAGAGAAAGAAGAGAAACCGTCCGCTGGGAGGTTGAGGTAGAATCCCCATGTTCAGGTTCATTTTATGAATTTTTAATGATGAGCTGACCTCAGCAAACACTTCAGATACTCTAATAACTGTTTTCCATTCATAAATTAATCATCCCTACTTTCATTGTTTACCAGCCGCTGAATTAAAGGCACAGACATAATCCTGTTAGTGCGGTGTTTGTTGGACCGCCAATACTGCCGGCACTTCTCCGCACAAAACTGCCAGTCACTCTTAAACTCCACTTATAGGATAACTTCAGCTTAAGGCCCAGAGCTACGTATTGTAGATTAAGGCCTTACTTTCTCTCTTTAATATCTGTATTAGAACAGTAGTCTCTGCAGTCTGTTGCCTCCAGGTAAAGATGTTCTGCTGTAAAGTGCACAGACATTTTCTGTTTTGCATGTTACAGAAAACATGAAAAATCATAATATCAAAGGAAATCCCTTAAAAATAATGACCAACATGTTAACATGTTTGCTGTCAGACATGGCTCACTCCAATTCACACTTTCTCTCAGGCTGGTTGCACTGCTCACACAGCATGTGTCCAATTCTCTTCTATGTCTACAACACATCTAACTGTGGATTGATTAAAAAAGCCTGCTGTGATCTCAGCGCCACAGGACCATGAAGATGAAACCCTTAACATGCCACAGACCTACATTGATCTGACAGACCTCACTTACAAGATGCTGTTGCTGTAGTTTGTGATCTTGTTTTTTTTCTTCTCCATTTGTCCTCAGGCACCCAGGCAGACATTTATAGCATAGGATATAGGTTGCCCATCTTCTGGAGGTTTCAAAGGAGTACAGAAAAAGTGGCTGAGAGCAAAGAAATGACAGGAAAGATTAAAAGAAGAGATAGTGGCCAGATGTTGGTCAGTATTGCTGGCATCCAGCCCTTCTGTCACATAGCCAGCCCACCTGGGCAAACAGATGGGGATCTGATACGGCTAATTCATCTAACCTACAACAGTCACTAGCTCGATTAGCCTGGTCCCCAGAGCTCTACAGCAGACAGTGAGAGCCCTCTGAGCAGGGACGACAGCTTAGCCATTGACTTGAATGTTAGCCTTTGGAAACAGCTCCTCCTGGCACAGAAATGTGTTGATGTACACTGAGGAGACCAGTTAAATTTTTATCTGGGTGAAGACATTTGCACAAACAGTATATAGGTCAAGAGTTTTTATTAGCCACACTAGCGGCTATGGATGGCAATGTCGGTCTGTCAACTGAAATATCTCAACAACTACAGAGCGTTCTCATTCCCAGGTCGTTAAATACCGACACTTTGTCACTGCCCTCTGCGTCAGATACTAACGCACAAGGCGCCCTTTAGCCTCTGTATGAGACGCACCGAGCTGTCACCTAACTCCAATGTAAAGCCAATATTAGACACTCAGACCAAGTGCTCCGGAAGTCAGGTGACGTAGTATAAAGAGTGAGAAAGTCCATGTAGGGAGGAGGTCGGGGTGGATGGATGAGTCAAACAAACACATGACTTTCACCCAGGAGACTGCTGTGTCTTTGTGAAACCAAAAGTCAACGTTATTATTTACTTTGACTACTTAACTTAAGTACATAACTTAACTTTAACTTATTTTTATCCAAACTGTGATCTTTTCCTAAACCTAAGTGGTTTTGTTTGAATCCACAACGTTAAACACCTGTTTAACTGTAGTGGAGCATCATAATTTGACTCGTAGGCCGACCCAGTGCGTTAAAAACTGACGCCAAGCATCCGTAGCGACGAGTTGGGAATGAGAACAGGTTGCAACTATTGGATGGATTTTATAATTTTGTATTATAACTCAGGTAAACCTAGTACATATTGCCTACTAACAGCATGTTAGCATTATTACTGAGCATGTTCAGCATGCTGATATTAGCATTTAGCTCAAAGCACCACTATGTGTACAGCCTCATAGAAAAACAGGCACAAAAGCCTCAGTATATCTGGCCCTTACTGTTGCAGACTGCATATTTCTCCACTTATGTTTAACGCTTATGTTTTGGTCTTCACTATATTTAGTCGGCAGATTGTATATTCAGTGTTAAGAAATGGCATCTGTTTACATTTGCACTTTAATAAGTAGCAGCAAATCTGTTATCACCTTATGAAGAAAACATGATTGATTTTCAGTGCTTGAAAATAATAAGTCATATCGCTGTCAGCTCCAGCTGAGTCATAAGTGTTATCAATTTCTGAGGTAACACATTTCAGCTTGAGTGGGTCAGCAGTTTCAGCATTATATACAGTAATGGGGATTTGTTTTCATGTTTGGCCAACCTGCCAAATGATGTTAAAAATCAGTGGCAGGTAACAGATTTTCCCATCTAGATTGTGTGTAAACATAAACATTCTGCAGCACTGAAGCTTTGATTGGTGCATACTGGTCTGTTGCCTCGAGAGTATTTCATTAACAGGACGGAAAAGAGTGTGCGCTGCGTAGTTTAGTTCTTCTCAAAGTAGAGTTAGGGACATGATGTCAGATAGAAGAGGAAAGTGTGCATACTTTGTCTTTTTTTGTCATTATGCTGCAATTAAAGGGCTACTTTAATTGCAGCATAGGGATACTTTGCTGATTTAAACCCAGCCCTGTGTCATGGCAGTATGGGCAGTGTGTGCAGATGAATGGTGTTTGGCTTCCTTTTAAAATTTAAAATCAGCAAAGTATCCCTTTAGCATACATTGTGAGCTACAGTACAAGGAGCACACTCTCTTCACCTTCATATTTGGAAATAGTAGCAGAATTTCAGTCATTTACTCAAGCCTGTTTGGTGTTGCTACAGATAAGAAAATAATCATTGTTGATAAGATATTGCAGATCAGTCCGTTTCTTTGAGAGATTTGAGTATTTAATGAAATCCTTATATTAATGATGCTGTCCATATATTCACTCTGGTCATAATTAGGATACTGAATTTGGGATATATAGAACCAAAAGGCTATCTCCACAAATACAGTCATGCATATACAATAAATATCTCTTCATCTTCAATAACATTAATGGGTAATGGTAGAGTAGAAATAACGAATACATGAACTCTCCTCATGAAAGCTTTTATTCTTTCATGGTATATGTTCCCTGAGGAGAAATTATCATTTCCTCTGGTTCAAAGGAATGTTATGATGTGTTTCCCACATCAGCAAAATCAGGTTGTCTGAGGGGAAAAAAAGAAGAGAGAAACTGTGTGGATATCATGAGCCACGAAAGAGGAGCATAGAAAACTTTAAAGATGTTGCAACACCAGTGTGTCTCAAATGATCTATGTGATCACAGCGCAGCCAACTGCACATCATAAATGATCATGTCAAAGGACGAAAGAAAATGACTACTGTGATGTTATGAAAAAGTCTGAAATATAGTAGTGTTTTACTAGCTAGTCAAAGATGTCTGATTGGCCTAAAGCAGTTCACTTATAATGAAAATGAACAGATGGAACTCCTCAAGCACATTTATTTGCATATTTACTGTCCTCGACTAAAGAAATCCTCAGTCGACTAACACTCTACGATTTTGTCGACTAATCGATTAGTTAGGGCTGACAGGTAGGGCTGAACAATTTAGAAAAAATATCTAATTGCGATTATTTTGACTGATTTTGCAATTGCGATATGATTTGCGATATTAGAGGGAATGATCATTTTTACATAATTATTGTCATCATTTCTCATTGATGTTTTTTAGTCTGTAAAGTATGATGTGTAGGCCAGGACATCTCTGCAGCATGACGATATTTAATTAAAAATGGGATTTTGACACACATTTCACCTTTAACAAATATTGCACCTACTGCGTTTTGAAAATTGCAGTAGCACATATTGCGATTTCGATAAAATTTCAATTAATTGTTCAGCCCTATCGACAGATCTGTAAAACTGAGTTTCTCCACAAATAATCATGCAAAAGTACCACTTTAAATCTTGTGGTTCCCAGAGATGTGCTCATAAGTTTCTCAGAAATCAGTCATTCAGCATGAAAAAAGCATCAAAAACAACTAATAAATAAATAAATCTTAGTCGAGTAAGACCAAAACAATCGATTAGTCGACAAATTGACTAACAGGGGGCAGCCCTTATATTTACTCACTTTCATGACACTATTTTACAGTATTTGTTACATTACAGTTTGGAATAATCAATTACATCGACGTGTTCAACATAAATACCATCAATGTCCTCTATGACCTCTACGATGAAATAACTTTCAGCAACCAAGCTGTAAAACATGTAACTTGCACTAGAACAGTTTTTACTGGTTTAGTAACTTTATCTTAATTCCTTAGATAGGAAAGTCATGTGTCTTAAAGGGGATTTAATTAAGAGTTCCGATGCCAAACTAGATTATCAAACTTTGTGATATGAAAATGTTTATTTTGAATACCTTCATTTTAAGACTTACCTCTGCTGGCAAACATCACAACACTTCTCAAATGCCTCTGTTCCCTGATTGTTCTTGAAAGCTTTTCCTCATCTCAAAGGGCCTCACCAAACCTATTTACATATTTGAGATTTGAGCAACCAACATGTGTCAGATTGTGTTTTTGAGCTTAAATATAAGCCACAAACAAAGAGTATCGTTTGTCAGAAAATTTTAATTGGACGTTTTGAGCAAAGTAGTGGCCGCAAAGGGCATAACATCCTGTGCTTAACGGATTACACTGCTCATTACAGGATATTATAAGCAGTTGATTGAAAATGAGCTACTTTTGAGATGCTTGTTGATCTCTAATTGATACATTTTCTATCTGATACACATATACTGTAGATGTGTGTTAAATGATCTTGCATGGGCATTTAACATGATTTTAATCATAACGCAATGCCAAGCAAAGACTCATTTGTAGTTTACAGTTTTAGGGTCTGTGTAATCTATGACATTTTATGTTACAATTATGATTTCTTTGGGAGAATTGGGCTTTACTAATTGAAATTTTGGTTGTGCTGTTCTTTGTTTTTGGGTATTGTGAAAGCATACTTATTAAGCGACCACTCACTGGAGATAAGTCAAAATTGTCGTCAGTTATATTTCATGACAATGTGACATATACTTGTGTCTCTGTTTTTTTTTTTTTAGGTCGTTCATTCAAGCCAAGCTGCTGCAAAGCCCAAAAATCTCTGGAGTTCATCCCAATAAACTTGCACACCCAGAGGATGAGGGTGACGTGCCCCAGAAAAACAGGTATTACACTACTTAGACTTCTGTTAGATCTATTATTACACCTTATATTCACACCCGGAGAAGGTAACTCCAGTATTCACCCTCTTTGTTTTTGGTGTCTATTGATTTCTGAGTCAAATATCTGGTTCCCTCTAGCGTCAGTTTTGGACGTGTCAGGGATGGCGTGTCAGTTTACGCTCATTATATGCATACCTGTACAGTATCTTTTCAAAATAAACTTCCAACATAGGTTTACTTTGCTTTTAGATTTACTTGGCTATGTTTAGGCAACACAAGTACTTGGTTAGGCTTTGGGAAAGATTGTGGTCTGGGTTAAAATAACTAAATTTGTTACGTAGCTTACATTTATTGCGTGAGTTAAGAACGTTACGTAAGGAACGTTAACTAAGAAAATTAACGTTATTAACTACGTACAGTGTTGGGAGGGTTACTAAATCGTATTCCACTACAGATTACTGAAAACATGCCTAAAAATTTAATTTGTAACATATTTGATGACTCAAATTAAGTAACATTTAGATTACTTTTGGAATACTTTAAAATTGTCTTGCTGAGCTCATTTGTCTGGGTCTTATATTTCCAAAAACACATTCCTGACAGTGTCCTGCAGGTGTTCTGTGCGCGCACAAATTGTTGCACTTTGAACTTGCATGTGTTTATGGGAAATGTGTGCCTCAAGAATTTTATAGCAAAAAAAAAACTAGAAGGGCACTTGGAGAGTGCAGACCTCTGCCAAGGCCATGCCCTATCGCGCAATGTTAACAAAAGCGAAAAATAATTTGTGCATCCACCCTGTGATTTGGATCCGCTCCAAAATGTAATGGGTTCTTCCTTGGCCCGTGCTACACCTTTCTACCAAGTTTAATGAAAACCGGGACAGTACTTTTTCCATAATCCTGCTGACAAACAGACAAGCAAACAAATAAACTGAACCAAAAACATAACTTCCTTGGTGCAGGTAATAAAGTAATCCCTTCAACTAATCCATTTTAAAAGACAGTAACTTCAGAATTTAAACTATAACTGTAACAGAATACAGTCACTCATATTTTGTATTTAAAATACGTAATCCTTACTTGTATTCTGTTACTCCCCAACCCTGCCTACATAACTATAAAAAAGTCAGTGTTGACTTTTGGTTTCACACGGTTTCCCACCTGCCTCAGTACGCAGACTTTCACGCTCTTTATACTACGTCAGCTGCTCTCAGCATCTAATAATGTGAAACGTGAATGGGTTAGTTGAAAACCAGGTGCGTCTCATACAGACACTAAAGGGTGCTTCACTATCAGACACAGAGGGCCACTGACCGCATCGGTATTTGACAAGTTGGTAGTGAGAACGCCCTGTGCTGAGCAGGTAGTATACAGTGGGTTTTTAGAGATTTTTTTCGCAAACAGCTGCCTACTCAAACCCTAACCAAAACAGTAAAATTGCAGGCCAAACAGCTAAACAATGAGCTGAAAGTCACGATAAAACTCCATAAAGCCGAGGGGAGCTGCAGATTCAGGTGATAACGAGCGGCCCCTTTCACATTGTCACATTATTTTCCATCCAGGAGGTATTGTGGAAAGGTGGCTTCATATGCAAGCATTTCTATAAGCGGCTGTGGTTGTCACCTACTGTCGTGTTGCTACGCCTGACTTCTCCATCTGTCAGAGATACTCCAAGGGCTCAGACAGGGTGGTTCTAGGTCACTGCCCAGGTTGAAAGGTGAGAATTAACTTGGCCCGAGAAAGATAGACAAAACACTAATTAAGCCCTTTGTGTTTTTTCCTGAGAGAAAGACTGGGTTGTCTCTCTCTCACTGGCAGAGCCTGTTGTTGCCCTGGAACTGTCTCAGTGTATTAAGGCAACTAACTGCTGCCTCACTGCCTGTGAGTGGACTCCATTTCAACTGTACATTGGATGATTGATGGGAAGTTGAAGACGGATAAAACCTTGACATAAACTGCTTCTTTCAGTGAAGACATCAGGGATGGCAGATAAAATAAGTAAAATCAAGTCATCAAACAACCCCTGAAACTGTCTTTCACTGTCAAGGCAGAAAAAGGGGAAAATCAAGATAAAACAAGCCTCAGAGGAGTTTGTCAATTGATTTGATAGACACTCTGATAATTACCCTCTGTGGGGCCAATTCACACCTTGAGTCAATTCCAGACAGCTTTAGCTGATATGTCTGTGTGTAAACTGCACTGTGTGTACTACAGACCTGGAGCACCTGCAGCTCCCATCGGCTTCATGATGTTAATTAAGAAATCTGGGTAAAAGCAGTGATGTAAAATAGCATATACATGGCTGAGTGACAAAAGCTTGATTAAAAAAAGAAGATATGTGTCACACAAATCAAGTGAATCTTAAAAAACATATATCAACCTCAGTTCACAAAATGTTTTATTGAATACAGTTTTATGCCTAAGCTGTCTCCTCTCCCCTTACTCTGACCTTAAACACACTGCACATCGTTTCACATACAAGTCAGTTACAGTAAATGTCTATGGATTCATGGAAAGAGACATCACTTGTCATGCAGTGTGCAGAAAATTATTCAAATTTGAGTTTGACATACAGTACACCCTGTGCTACTGTCATTCCTCATACTGGAAGAGTTGTCTTTTGAATGACGACTGCATATTCATGTCATGTATCATAGACTATCTGTCTGTTATCCACATTTATATCAATATTCTGCATGTTTGATCGGTATATTTATAGCAACAGGCAAACAAACGTACATCAACATGCAAGTGGTATTGTATGTAAGGTAGATATTGCACAAAATGATGTGGCATCGTATAAATAACACAATAAGAAACTTGGATATAAAACTTAATTTTGATACTATTTCAGATTTTAGGTTTCCTATGTATGTTTGTAAACAGAGTAGCTTTAATCTAATTAAATCAATCTCATCAAAGTATTGTCCTCTTTCACCATTTTCTTTCTTTCTACAATTTTTTTAAATATCATACTAATATTTTTCTAAGTAAATGTTTGCTATATTAGAGTAGGAATATACAGCTGCGTCCAAATGGCATAGTGATTGAGACGCATTGCATGTAATTGCAACATCCTCATTTGCTGCATGTCATTTACACCAACCCCCTCACTCTATATATATATATATATATATATATATATATATATAGTATATAAAACAAAAAGTATACACAAAATAATATAAAACAACAACAAAAGCAAAACAAAGAGCATATGTACAAGTGAAAAAGAAAGCTCCAAAGACAGGTGACGTAATTAACTCCAAATATAAATAATATTACAGTAGGAATATGTAAATATTACATTCTGTATGAGAACTGCATAGTTTAGAGGATATATACAGGGAATATTGACAGGAATGTGCAGGTGTTCACAGTATAGATCGTATATGAATGTGCTATTAAACCGTGTGCAAAGTTTACAGATGTGCAATGGACATGTCGTGATATAGAGTGGAATGAGGGACCATGTCAGTGAGGGTCCCGGGTCTTGTTAATGTGTCTGGCTGTGGTCGAGAAGAAACTGTTCTTGTGGCGTTCGGTTTTGGCCGTAATAGATCTCAGTCTCCTGCTGGAGGGGAGTTTTTGGAACAGTTTGTGACCGGGGTGA
>JAOVVB010148050.1:0-11892 GCA_028570985.1 Heterobranchus longifilis
TTGTTGTACTGTTCAGGTTGTGTGATTTATTTCTTCCCAACATTATCTGTAAATGCAAACATGTTGTTTTGCAAGATATTATAAACCCATAGCAATAATAATATTTATGATAATCATGATACAGATCACAAAGATACATTCATAAATCGGAAACTCATGCAGCTAATTACCAATCCTCATTAAAATTAGTCTGCGGGTAATGTTATTTCTGATGATCTGTAAAAACAGAAATAATGATAATAATAAACTTTATTTCTACACCACCTTTCATACAAGAAATGTGGCACAAAGTGCTTTACAACAAGGACATTGCATGACATGAATTAACATAAAACATAGATAGAAAAGTGAACGAGGGCAGGTGCGTTTCATTTTAATCACTCTCTCCTCCGTCACCCACGTTCCTCCGCTTGACGTATAAAACGAGGGCTGAGGGGGAGTGAACGAGGGGAAGTGGAACTACTAATGAAATGCAGCAAATGACTTTCTTTTTCACATTGTTACGGCTGTGTGTGTTCCCAGTTCTGTTGTCCCTTTTTCCCTCTCCTGCAGCTCTGCCCAGGTGTGCTGCGTTGCATGCGTAACGAGATGCACCAGGCCTGGGATCGAGGTGCTTAAAAGCTCCTGTGCCAGCAGCAGAAGAGAGAGGCCTCTGACATAAGGACTGTTGGTCTGGCTGCCTCTCAGCCTGGGATTTTGCATCATTTCAAGTGTTTTTATCTTAATAAATCCCATGTTTTTTGCCTTTAAGAGATAGCATAGTTGAAGATTGATGCATAGGAATGATTCTGTCTCAAGATTTTTGATCACTATAAGCTGTAGGCAATCTGTTAATTTTTAATAGGTGGGATGGACCTGGTTTGTTTTGTTTACCCACAGGGCCGCGACTAGTGAACCACCGACTCTTCTGATTCTGTATATCATAATACCCCTCTAGCTACAGTGTAGTTTAGAGAATATTATAGCTCCAAGACTAAACTGACAGAAAGGCAGGACTCAGAGAAATAGTCACAATTACTAATCTGTCTGCTACTTCAGCACCATGGATTTATCAAGACACAGCACAGTTAGGCTGCTGATGTTTCAGAGCTGTGGTCGGGGCCGTAGATTCTTAGTGTCATAAACCTCAGTCTGCACTCTCTCTGCTATGAGGGGGTGGAGAAGTGGGGTGGCAGGTTAATAAGGGGGATAGTATCCCCCTTCAAATAGACTACTGCATACAAATGGTTGATCACTGTAACTGTAGTCTGGCTGGGTACGTGAGCAGTGTCAGCATAAAGCCTTTATACTTCTGTGGGGAGGAGACCCTCGGCCAATGTCTTTGCCCCGGCCGGAGGAAGTCCCTCCTTCCTTCCGTGTAGTTCTCAAAGTCCCTTCGCTGCAGCCGTGGCACAGCGCCGCCCAAGACGATTGTGATTGGTTTTAAGAAATATAAAAAACTCTACAACATGTATGTCTTTAATATAGTTTATTGCCAGATTCGCTCGTAGTATGCAGAGAACAGCCAACTTGGTTAACATGGCCGTGGCACCCATGACTGTTTATACTTGAAAATGATGTGCTGTGCAGTCAAAGACTGGATTATAATGTATCAAGTATAACATCTACAGCAAAGCTATTAACTAATTCATTCATTCAGAATCAATCAACATAATGAATAAAGTCAAGGATATACTGTACATAGAATATGACTTTTACAATGGAAAAACTTTTGTATAATAAATGCAGCACAGCCTCTGGAATGATGACAACTATTATATTGGGCTGAGATGATCCACCCACTGAATTACACAGAGAGACAAAGTTGTCATTATGCTGCTGTTATGCCAGATGGGTTCGGACAGCCTGCTTAAAAGCACTTGAAAAGTCATCTATTTTTTCAATGCATAAAATAAATGATAGCCATGCAGATTATACTGTACATCTGTTTCCAGCTGGAGATGATTATGATGTATAGAGACTCCGGCATTATGGAAAATGTGTTACACTGAAGTCATTTTAAAGAAAGGGCCCATTAGCAGAAATGATGTTTGTATAGGCAGAGGGAAATTGTGCAATATATGTTGGACTTTATTATTTGTGAATACTGTATTCATTTCTGAGTTTGTTCCTTTTTTTCCATAGCAGTTTGCATACATTTAAATGAATAGTTTGACATTTTCAGTTAGATGCTAAGTTCTTTCTCACTGTTAGCCAGTTAGCTTATTTTAGCACAAAGAGTGGAACATGGGGAAACAGCTGGTCAGGCTTGTTATGAAGATAGCAGTTTATAGATAGTTTCCAGGATCTTACTGCTCCCAGCCAAGAAATAGTCCAGCACCAACGAGTTCTCACTCCCAACTGGTCAAATACAGACGCTCGGTCAGTGGCTCTATGCCCTAGGTACTCCTCGAGCATCAGTTTTGGACTAAAGTGTCAGTTTCCGCTCATTTCATGCATAATGTCTTTTTAAAATAAACTTCCAACATAGGTTTACTTTGTTTTTCCTTCACGGTATGAACTGGGATTGCTGGAAAATCTCGTCAATGACCGGGAAGCGTTGAATCGTAAATGATGGAAAATCTTGTCAATGGCGGGGAAAGAGTTAATTGATGGGCAAACAGAAAAATCCAGTGAAAAACAGATAAATAAAGGCAGCTCTATAGATGCATATTGATAGTGTATTGGTCTCAGTGGAAGCATAATGAGCAGCAGAGGCCACGGGCTTTCTACAGGGACTGTCACAATCAGGTGGGTAGTGATGGAAAATCATAAGGCTCATTTAGCCCTTCTGGTGCTGTGACACTAGAGGACCCTCATTTACATGTCACAAGGTGATCCTGAGCTCTGTATTGACCGGCCGCGGCCCAACAACTGATGTGTATAAATTGCATCGGTAACAGGTATGGACATTTGCTTTCAGGCTTGGTTATGGGACTGAATATGTGAGCACTAATGTGCGGCCGGTCGATCATGGATTCATTTTGCCATTTAGAAAGGGTCTCTTCCTATTATAGAGTTGAAATGAGTCCCTTTTCATTCTGTCCGCTCAACTTAAAGTTGGCTAAATATGGGAGAAAGTGAAATGTAAAAGGTGACTGCGTGAGTGGCATACACATCAAGACGGATTACAAGGACGGGCTTTTCTGCGCAGGATCATTTGAGGTTCAGAAGTACTTTGTAAAAATCCGTCAGAGAATTTTTTATTTTTTTATTTTAAGGCTGCTGTCTTGATGACAACTCATCACTGGTCACCGTTGTTTTAAAATTGTGAGTCTATCCTTTAGCTTTCAGCCTCTACTTAATGTCCACTCAGGATGCCTCAGAGGAACGCTGCTGAAAGTTTGACAGGGACTAAAAATACTCTTTTCTCAGAGTCAGATGTGACAGTTATTTATGAATCTTCTACATGCATTTGCTTTCAGCGAGGAAACGCCGAGAATGACGGATATCATTCAAAAGTGTAGCATGAAACAAATGAGGATGTCAGCTGTGAAGTGTATGACAAACTCCCGTGGCACAGATAAAGATATTTTTTTGGAGAAAATAATAATGACCCAAACAGACAGCCCGGTCTCACGGAATGGCGTACCACGCCAATGTGTTGAATCACAAGCGTGACAAATATCCTCATTTTAACCCAAGCCATGATGTTTTTCTATAACCAAGTAGTTTTGTTGCCTAAACATAAGTTTTGTTTGAATTCACAAGCGAGCATAGTCACATGCCACAAGTGTATGATGCAGAAGTATGTGATGAGCTGGGGATTAGAACGGGGCATAAATTGACACGTGAAAAGCTTAAAATGGGGCAACATGACGCGCGAAAACTGGCATGCTATTTATACCATAAATTCCCATCACGTTGGATCACCTTGAGAATTCAGGATCAATTAGCACTGAGTTTCTACTCTGAGATGCTTGATAATATGAGTCCATTAATCATGTTCACACCACACTTGTGCATCATTATCTCTTTTACTGTGGGATGTATGGTTGTTATTTAGCCACGTGTTTAAAAAGCAAAGCAAACATGAAAGAAAAAGACAGAAACATTTTAACCCAAGCCATGATTTCATTTTTTTATTTTATTTTGTATCAGCAGATGGACTCTGTGGAGTCCCAAAGATTAACAAAAATACTATGAAATAAGTAGAAAATGAAATAATAATATAAATCTAGAATATGACCATGCAATTATGAAATAATCTAATAACTAATTATTATTATTTATTTATTTTCACTTATTATTTATATAATTAAAAAAAAAGGTGTATATAGATTGGAAGCAGGTACTGTTTATTCCAACAAATTCACAGCAGTTTTTCTATAACCAAGTAGTTTTGTTGCCTAAACATACATTTTTGTTTGAATTCACAACGTTAACCACGTGTGTAAAACTGCGAGCGTAGTCACATGCCACAAGTGACCTCAAGGATTCCTGAAGCTTCTGTATGTGATGATCTGGGGATTAGAACGGGGTGTAAATTGACACGTGAAAAGCTTAAAATGGGGCAACATGACGCACGAAAACTGGCATGCTATTTATACCATAAATTCCCATAAGATCATGTTGGATCACCTTGAGAATTTAGGATCAATTAGGACTCAGTTTCTACTCTGAGATGCTTGATAATATGAGTCCATTAATCATGCTCACACCACACTTGTGCATCATTATCTCTTTTACTGTAGGATGTATGGTTGTTATTGAGCCGCGTGTTTAAAAAGGCAAAGCAAAAATGAAAGAAAAAGACAGAGTAAAGAGAGGCAGCATTAATTCCTTCACGGCATCCAGCCTCTCTGCCACAGATGACCCCCCGAGTATTGGTCCTGGCAGCCAGCTACAATTATCATTCAGCAGGAGTGAAGGACTCTGTTTGATATCTGCCAAGGTAATTTAGTGGGAAAGATTGAACGGGGCTTTTTTTTTCTTTTTTCCCTCAGATTGTGACCGACCCCTCTGCATACGGAGTGTGGGTGCCTCCAGGAGCAGCAGCGTACCGCTTTAACCAGGATACAAAATACATTCAAAAGCATTCAGATTCAGAGAGCATTGACTACTGTTACTTTCGCAAAACCTTTCTTGGGCAGTGTCATTGTGACATAAACAGCACAGTCGTCAGAATAAAATGTTGGCATTGTATGTTTCTACAAACCACAGGACAACCAGCAGACAGCAGCAGACCACTGTTCCAGACCAACAAAACCAGATGTTTTTTTAACGAGAGGTCGAGACATTTCCAGCCAGGGTTCTGGCAACAAAACCGGGTGTTTTTTTAATGAGAGGTCAGTAGATTTCTAGCTGTGATTCTGGCAACAGAACAGGGTGTTTTTTTAACAAGAAGTCTGGACATTTCTAGCTGTGGTTGTGGCAACAAAACCGAGTGTTTTTTTAATGAGAAGTCTGGACATTTCTAGCTGTGGTTGTGGCAACAAAACCGAATGTTTTTTTAATGAGAAGTCTGGACATTTCTAGTGGTGGTTCTGGCAATAAAACTGGGTGGTTTTATTTTACGTGAAGTTGGGACATTTCTAGCCGTGATTCTGACGACAAAAACAAGTATTTTAAGCCAAAACGTTTCCTTTTCCTAACCCTAATCAAGTGTTTTTTTGTCCCTAAACCCACTTTAACCACAGCCTTGTCACAACATATAATAAAAAAATTGAAACGTAAGGTTGAACATATCTGCTACATATGAAACATGGATTGCAGAAATGTACAAAGACATTTCTTCTGGCGAGTGGGATGGATATAACGTATTGTTTTGAATAGGACTCCTGTTAATCAAAGACATAGCATTTGGATTGGGGAAACAGTTTCCTGGGTGCATGTCTATCATGCTAATCATCCGCTGCCTGTGATCAACACCCATGGTGCTACCGCTGCACCTTCTACTGATGCACATTAATCATTTTCGCATCACTCACTCTGACCGCTGCTGCATCTGAAATGACAGTGGAGCTCTATATTCCTATACTGCAGAGATGCAACTAAATGCTCCTTCAACGTCTGTTGCACTAAACGATATTTCACAAGCTATGAATAATTCAATGCCTTTAAAAGAAGTTGTTTAGAAATCAAGCACGTCCACTGTAAACAAATAAGAGAGACTTTGCATCACAGCAAAATTAGCACGTTAGCAAGTCCACGCTAAGCGTTATTTTTTTAACAGTATTTTGTGCAAGTCTAATCTTTGCACACAAGCGTATGGTCCTCTAAAGATTATAACAGCCTCTGCTTGAGAATTAACTTTGAAGTTCTGGACATGTTTAAAAGATTTGGGCTTAATTGCTGCAAATGAACAAATTCACACCCCCAGGCTTCGTGAATATTGTGGATGAAATCGGTTTTATCTTGCTCTCAACACAGAAAGACAACTGTGCATGTGTCTACGTTTGGTGGCTTATTAAAATGCAAAACAAAAAAAAGAGGATAAAAGTCTTTCGTCCACTGTGAAGCAGAGCTGTGAATGGACTGGTGTGTAAAGTGAGAAGTGCTGACCTGAAGAACTCGTCAGGCTTGCTGGGGAAAAAAAAACAAGGAGAGGCGACGATAACAAGGTCAGCCATCACGCCAGAGGCAGCGCGCTGTGAAAGGGCCTAATATTGTGTTTGCTGCACTCAATACGGCTAAATCACGTCAGAGCAGCCTGGGATTAGTTGTCAGTGCCACTTTTTACCCAATAATGTAATTATTTAGTGTATTATTAGGTGTAACATTGAGCAGTGGACAGCAGCAGGACCTGGGGCTCTCTAACAACCGCTATATGCTGACACAGAAAATATTCCATCTGGGCAAAAGGCGAGCACTTATTTTATTTTATTTATTTTTTATTATATTTTATTATATTTTATTTTTTTATTTTTTTATTTTTATTTATTTTAATTTTTTTATTTTATTTTGTATCAGCAGATGGAATCTGTGGAGTCCCAAAGATTAACAAAAATACTATGAAATAAGTAGAAAAGGAAATAATAATATAAATCTATAATATGACTGTGACTATGATTATTATTATTTATTTATTTTCCCTTATTATTTATATAATAAAAAAAAGGTGTATATAGATTGGAAGCAGGTACTGTTTATTCCAACAAATTCACAGCAAAAAAGAAAAAAGTATGAAAATGTCCACAGAACCTTCCACCTCTCAGCTGTCCATTCTTATGCACAGTATGTTCCAAACTCTTGTAAATTCACCAGCATATGTCTACACACACAATAGCACTCGACTGTTTGTGTGCAGACGTCGTTGTGTGTCACAAAGTTACATTTAAAGTTGCATTCAGTGCTCTCATTTGCGTGTAATAAAAGTCATTTATTTAACTTTGATTATGTGCATAGAAATGAACATAGAATATGCATGAAATGAATAGCATTTAACACAGTGTTTATGCTTTGCTGAATACCATCTGGATGCAAAAACATAAATCACTGAAGATATCTAGGTGACCTTATCACGTGCCATGTTGCTGTCTACTTACATGGAGTCTAAGTAGTATATCATTTGTATACACACTGTACATGCACGGGATTTGACATTCACCCAAACACCTTTTCCCTGCCAGGGCTGTGCCAGAGCGCGAACAGCAGCGGTCGACATGCGTAATCAGATGATGCAGCACGTATAATCATCGGTTTATATAAATATCAAGAGAAGTGCTTGTTGCTGCGGGATCATTGCAAAGCGTCAAGCTAATTCTCTGTGGCAAACGGGGTGAAGATTTATGTGCACACTCGCCTACTCTTATGATGTGACAAGGAGAGGGATGACCCAATGCATATCTGCTTCACTTTTAGCGCTTGATAGATGGAGCCGTCCAAACATGACTGTAACCAGCTTAATCCTCAGCAAAGACCGTGTGAACTTTATATACCTTCTCTATTGACAGCGGTGACTTATTGGAAATGTCGAAAATGTCTCTGTCGCCCCTCTCCTACGCCCGGCGCTGCTCAGCAGGGGGGTTACGATGACCTTTGGCTGTTGCTCGGTCGTGTGCAAAGGATTTGCAAGATTTATGCATGTCTCATTTGTGTCTTTAAAGGAGGTACTATTAGCTGTAATTGCATTCAATAAAGCAATAACGTAGATCATGTCTAAAGATCATCCAGTAAAATTATATTGACATGCTTTCATTTCTGCAGTGTATTTTAGATGTTTCACTGCTCGCATTTCATGCTGCATACAGATCCACTCCAGCAGCTTACTCCTACACAAGTCGCTCCATAATATGCTATCAAATGTGTTCTGAATCATCGCGGCTGCTGGTGCCAAACATTGCCCTTCAATTGACCCTGTGATTGATTTAAAAATAAAACTATGATTTATAACTTTACTACAACTTTGTAGCTCGGGCCATTGAGCCATCACACAAGATAATTGCTAACATCCTGAAACATGGTGGATTTATGTCGCAAATGTGAGGAAAGTGAAACAAGAAACAAACGCATTTGCTGAAACGCGTTATTTGTATTCCAGTTTACCATAGCTTCACTCACCATGGTACTGTAAACTATGATTTTCGGACACGGTTTACAAAGTTTCTTAGTTCCCAATTTTATGAGTCGGCCTGCACCGTAGTTCATTACAGTAGGGTACAACAGTTACCATGGTCAAAACACATGAAATGTGAATTGTCCCCCATTTTTAATTCCTACATAACAACAATGGACATTTTTATGATATATTGACTGCCAAACTGGAAATGTCCCTGGGTTTCATTTCAGAAATCTGGTCAACTTAGATTGGTGATGTTTGGACACACAAATCTGATCTGCGGACAGTCTGTCTTAAAAATCTGATTTGAGAAACAAATGAGATTTGCCTGCAGTCTGAGCGGAGCCTTAGTGGACCGTCGTCCCAAGTTGAGAGTGAATAGTTGATGTGCCTGCTGCCTCCCTTGCTTAGGGTCCCTGTTGAAAATCAAATGGATTTCAAATGGAGTACCATCAGAATTTGATACGGCAGATATTCTGATTAGATGACACTGCCAGGAGGGCCAGTGATCAGCTCAAGGTTATCATGCGTCACCAGAGTGGCCAAAGGCATGTCGGCCAGCAAAGGTTTGGAGTTTTGATAAATATGTCCAGGTGTCAGTGCTTGTTGGCATGTATTAGCACTAGAATTGCCGCAGGTTATCCCAGCCCTATCGCCAGAAAAGAAGATTATATTCAATGAGATTTTTTTTGTCCAACGTCCAATCCCAATGTTTTCTAATTCTCTTATTCTACAATATTTTGGTCACAGTTAATGTTAGGGAAATGTTCATGGCAATTAAACAGTGGTTAGGGTTAGGCAACTAAAACACTTGGTTACGGTTACCTTGGTTACCCCATTGTTCTTGTATGTAGAGGAATTCCCACCCACTTACATTCATCAAAAATGGGAGATCGGGACCTCTTTATGATTTGTGTAATTGTCGATTTCAGCAAATGAGAGTCTACTGTATCGATGTGTGTAGATGCTGCAGTTTCATTTGGTATTATTGGCCAATAATTTATTGACTATAATTTAATTATCGGAATGACACATAATAATATAAATTTCCCTTTAACGGCCAATCGGTACCAATGAATATCATGCATGGACACTTCTTGATCGTACTTTTTGCACCGCCCTTGGGCAAAAATGTAAACATTGCACACAAGATACCTCACTGTCTGAAGGGAAATTGACACCTTTGCTTTGAAGGGGATGAACCCTTCAGTTTCAATGACCGCATGACCTTTACGCGACCCTTGGGACAAACTGTATTTTTAGCTCAACTGCTGGTACCGCTCTAAGAATAGCAACATGGTCAGGTGGGTGACACGAGTGAAATGTATGTGGATATGTTTTCCATCATTTGGAGTAGAGCGGTCCTTCTGCCCTTTACCTGAGCAGTGCTGTTCTCAGAATGATGGTTATAAGGAATCACGCTCTGCACAGCCGGTCCATGTGCTAAGAAGTGCTTAGTGAACTCTGTTAGATCCGGTGTCACTGCCTTCCCAACTGTTAATTAGAACAGCAGATGTGATAGTGATCCCCCATGGACTGACAGCTATCACCCTGTGGGAGTATGCTGACCGCCGTCTGGTCAGGCACATCCAGAGGCAATTTGATTTCTCTCGAGCTCATCACCTCAGGCACAGTTTAAGATAGGAGCTTTCTTTGGCAATCACATTTTCACACATATTAAAGGCTGACAGAGACCAGGAAATTACAAAATAGATTCCTCAAATTATGTTAATTACAGTGATTGTCCTCATTTATTTCTCTTTAGAACTTTGTAAAGGCAGAAGTGAATCATCCTCTTGGAATTGCACTATTAAATAGAATATTACATGTGGATTCTTTACAATGAGTGGAAGTGCGGATAGGTCATTGTGATTCACTTCATCCTTACAACATCCCGCCTCTGTTAAACAATTGGAGCCAGAGAACGGCACTTAAATTTCTGCAAGACAAACATACCTTGAGAGGCAACGTTATTACCTTTTTGTGGTGTAAATCGAATGCAGCTTAGGCTGAGTGATGGACCGCAGCAAGACAAATCTTCGTCCTTTGAAAAGTGCTGACTTTAAGGCAAAAAAATGGTAATAGATTCTCAAAGTGAGGGGCCATTACTGGGGCAGCATGCAAATGATGGGTGAAGAAATAATCTACAAGGTGTTATTGAGCCCTTGGTTTAAGAAGGAAGGGAAGGCCTCTCCCCATTCCCCTGTCGAAGCACCGTAATGTGCGCCTTGTAATTAGATATTGATTTGCTTTGTCGACGAGTATTTCAAACTAGTGTCCTCCTCCTCGAGAGAAGGGGATGCATAAAAGTCTGAATGCATCTTGTTAGGACTAAAATGTAATATCTTCATACAGGTGTGAGATTGCTACAGCGCCAAGTGAATAATTACTTATACCTAATGGAAATAAAGACCAGTTGGTAATTTTGTCGCAGTGAAGTAATACTTTCAGTGTCCTTGGGAAATACCTTTACATTGAAATGCATTTACAATGCTTTTGTTGGGCTACAAATATTTCCTAGCCTTTTAAAAATAGAAGTCTATACCTGTCAGGCTCAAGTTCTTTCCAGAATAGATTTATAATTCATAAGCTAACATTGGTTATTGAGAAACAAAAAGGGGACTGGAAGGATAGCATTAAAAATATGACATAAGAAGTTACACTGTAGCCTAGTGGATGATTGGATTTGAAATGTGTAATTCTAATTAGTTTGATGGTGTACAACACTACGCAGGGGGTAATGTTGGTTTTAAAGCATAAAACATGGCTCGACAGTCAGGTGAATTAGATTTCATTCAATGCTTGTGTTTATATCAGCTGGTCTGTCACTTTTATAAATACTGTATGGATTGTCATGCAATTTTATACAGACATCCGTGGTCCCCAGAAAATTAATCCCAAAGACTTTGGTGATCTCCTGACTTTTCATTTAGATCCACCATGACATTGACATAATTAGTTTTTGGCGAAATTACTGGATGGATTGCCATGGAATTGTAATGCAGTGCAGCTTCAGGAGCAATGCCAATTCAAAAACACATACAGAAATCCAAAACAAATACAACAACGGAAAACAAAATGTTCTGCAGAAAGCCAAAAATAAATACATTAACAGCAAACATGCTGCAAATACAGAAATGATGCAAAGTCAAAAACACACAAACCCCGAAAACAAATGCAACAGAAAAATGCTGCAGCATGTTTACTAATGGAAATGTTTTGGGCCGCTCTTGTCGGCCACTGTGTGTATAAACATATTTTGCAGGCTTACCCATTTCTTTGATGGTTTCAAAAAATATAAATGCCTATATATATATATCAAATCAAATCAAATCCACTTTATTTATATAGCACTTTACACACAACATGGTTGATCCAAAGTGCTTTTCATCACAGAAATATACAAAGAAAAC
>JAOVVB010148060.1:0-11891 GCA_028570985.1 Heterobranchus longifilis
TCTGAGGTGAAAGAATGCTATCCTGGTAATATTATCTACATGAGCTTCAAATGAAAGGCTGGAATCCATAATCACACCGAGGTCTTTTACTGTTGCACTTGATGGAACAGAAAGGCCATCTAAAGTTACAGAGTGATCTAGAAAATTACTTCTAGCTGTATGCGGTCCTATGACTAGAACTTCTGTCTTATCAGGATTAAGGATTAGGATCAGGATTAGAAGGGGTGTCCAAACTTTTGACTAGTAGTGTATATGACATATTTGACCGAAATGGCACGGAGATTTAGATTAGTGTTGATTAGTTTCTCACCTTACCTTGGTGTCTCCCCTGTGAACGTACTGTATGTTACACCTTTGCTGTTAAATAACATCTCATGGTTTGATCAAATCTTTTGATCAGATCTTTACAAACGGTAATGACATCTACATCAAGGTTTCCACACAGACATCAAGAATTTAAAAGACTCGGATTATGGGACATCATGTGCTTGTCTCCTTCTAATCAGATTGGAATAAACGGAAATGGATTGAAGCACGTCTAGACATGAACATTACAAGAACATTTTACAGTAGAGTGTAAAAAAAAAGAAGCTTAATTGTTGGCCAATCAGTGGGTGAACTGTACCTGAGGCAAATAGCTAGGAATTTTACCACAAACAGGATTATAGTTCAGGTAACTCATCATGTCATGACATGAACAAACGGAGTCTTCTGAAATAAATCATCACTGGCCAACATAATAACAACCCAGAAATGTAATAAACCATGAATGTAATACAAATCTATAGCTTTTAATGTTATAATCCCACAAATGTCATGGCGGGTGTTGTAGATGTCCTCGAACATGTGTTGAGAGAACTTGCCCAGGCGAGTTGTTCCTTTTAAAGCCCGGAGGAAAGTCGACATAGTATTAAAAATGTATTAACAAATTCCTGCTTAAAAGTGATGTATAAATTTATCACTAAACCGTGCTGTTAGGTTTACTTCTTAAGTCTTCTTGTATTCAGATGCCATTTTTCAAAATGTCATCACTGTTGGATTTAACAAACCTTACAAATAATTTCTTATGTTAAATATTATGTAATGCTTTTCATCTGTAGGTGAATTAAATTATAACTCCAGGTAGTCCCCGACTTATAAACAACTTCCGTTCCGGGAGCACGTTCATAAGTTGGATTTGTTCTTAAGTCTGACAAAGTGAGTCTTATACGCCTTTGACACGGATATACGATGTAAAGTATAACAATCCACATGACATGGCGCTGAACGCCATTTTGTCTCAGAGCTGTTTTCCAGTATATTGGACTGCGCACTATATTCCCAAATTAGGATTATTCACCATCAGGACAGCTTTACAGGACAGACATTTTCTATCATGGTGCACTCCAGATACCAATAATTACAGGTGAGCTACTTCCGTGATTTGTTCTCATTTACGAATGCTCGTAGAACCGTGGTCCATTCGTATCTGCGGAAATTTGTAACTTGAATAAGTCAAGGACTACATGTATATGGAACTGGGATTTAATCTTCTTACAGACTCGACCACAAAAAGTCTCAAGCATCCAAACAATCTGCAGCAAACGTTAGCTCGAAGTGGATCTGCGCCACGTCCGACTTTCTCTCTTTAATCAGAAACGATCCTTAAGTCTACTGGTAAGTGAACTGTAACTGGCAGATGCGGGAAGATTTTTGCTCCACATCTGTTCATGATTGCGTTCCTTCTCCTTGTATTACATGAATGTTTGAAGCCGTTGTGTGACGGTCGAGCGCAGATGTTGACGTCCCTCCCACAGACTCCTTTCTCCGTGTGAATGTCTACTTTTGTAAGTAACTTTAGAGAAAAGGATCTTAATAGGTGCGAATGTAAAGTCGTTCAGCTTAAACAGGTGCAGTAATCCCAGAGTCAGGATACAAGTAACAAGATTCTCTTTATTAAAGAGATTGTGTGTGTGTGTGTGTAGGAGAGAGAGAGGGAATTGTCATTCTTTGCTTAATCTAACAGTGTGATTATATGTATTAAATTTCAAACCTCTTTCTGTGAAATGGATCCAGTTCAGGTGTCTCGGTCTACTGTTTTATGCTGTTGATAAGATGTGTGTGTGTGTGTGTGTGTGTGTGTGTGTGTGTGAGCTGAGTAAGTGAAAGATAAACAAGGGATGCATAAAACCAAGCAGGAGGATGAGTTGGCATGCACGCATGCATGAGCGATGAGATGTGCTGAATCTGGAGTTGTGCTGCTTCTCTGAACACGCCTGTTCCTGTTCCCCCAAAAGCATTGTGCTGTGAACATCTGCGAGAGCCAGAGAGCCGCGCTGCACCGGGGAGCATCTCTCAAATCTGCCAGGAAACCATTTAGTGTTTAATATTTTATGTCACGTTATGCAATATTCCAAAAGGAGACCAATAATCGTTCCGAATGCACGGTTCTGTAGAGCAAAATCAATAACCTTCAGTTAAAAAAAAATCGTTTAGTGCATTTCTACACTGCTAAAGGTTTTATAGTGTTTATGTACGTCAAGGAAGTTACATCTTTTTACACCAAGCTACTGTATTACCTCGTCTTTTGATTAAAGGAAGTTCATGAATTATACGGATTTATTCACAGTGCCCTCGTTGTAACGTTATGGTTTGTATATGAGGTGCGTTCAAGTCAAACCGGGACTTTTGATTACACAAAATTACATTTATAAATGTAAAAACCCACTTTATTTCTCTATATACTCCCCTGCTACGCTAATGCTTGGATACCATCAAGGTAAAAGTTTTCTCATGCCATGATCGGACTGTCTGCTTCACAACTTTTTATTAGTATTTATTTATTTTATTTATTTATTTATTTTTTGTATAGAACTTTGAAAGAGTTTTTGTTTTGTTTTTTGATCATTTATGGTGTAAATTTGGTTTGTCTTAGATAGTCAGCTAATTAGGTTGTTCCAGTTAGCTAGTTAGTTTTGTTCGTTTATGTTGCATGTACAGTATGTAGCACCTCGGTCCTGGAGGAACGCCGTTTTGTTTCACTGTGTACTGAACTGTATATGGTTGAAATGACAATAAAAGCCTACTTGACTTGATTTACTCTTCTGTAAATGTCAATCGCTTTTACACCTTCATTCACCAGAAAGTTCATCGCAAGTCCCGGTTTGACTTGAACGCCCCTCGTAGTAACATAAATCAATGTAAATGTGTTTTTGGTGATAAGAAAAATTTTTTTTTTTTACTTTTTTTTTTTTGTAAGGAGAATTTTATTAACATGTAGGGAAGTTAATATCAGTGTGCTTTGACACTGGAGACTCCTTCCATACATTTGTTTGTCCTAAACATGATAAAGTTACTGATACGGGGAAGTTCTGTATCCGGGGACCCTAACCTACAGGTGCACACACACTCACTCTCACACACACACACACACACACACACACACTCAATCACTACACTATGGATGTCATGCAATTTGGAAACGGTGCATGTCTTTGGGCTGTAGGGGAAAACCTGAGTGCTTGGAGGAAACCCACAAAGTGCAGGGGGAACATAATATAAACTCCATACACACAGACCGGAGGGGTGAGATTTGAACCGCTAACCCAGGAGATGTGAGGTGACAGTGCTAACCACTAAACCACCAGACATACTATATGGGTGTTTCTGTTCTTTCTTAGTCGAGTGAAAAAAAAAGAAGAAAGAGAAAAAAAAGAAATTATGGAATCATAGAGTACAGCAGTGTGTACGGATCAGATCAGATGTTACTTATATAGTGCAGAAAGTCATGAAGACTTCATACCTAGAGGAAATGAGTGTGTAAGCTGAATCTTTTTCAGATTTTCCCCCCATACGTATAAATCAAGTCAACGTGTCCTGCAGGCGTTAAGGGCGGTCTGAAAAAAAAAAACACTAAGTATGAACAATTTCGGAGAACATTTAGCTTAAAAGTGGACACGCTATAGGTTAGAATGCATTCTCAGCCGAGCACTCATGACGTGTGAGTGTGTGTGTGTGTGTGTGTGTGTGAGAGAGACAAAATCTTTATCTTTGCAATGAAATGTGTGGTACGGGGCAGAGTGAGGACAGGTAATGTGTCCTGCAGGCGTTAAGGGCGTCCCGTGTGGATGTGTCCAGGATATCAACTTGGTGAGTTTAACGCTCGACTGCTTTTGCATTACAGGTTTATAATCACCTGCTGCCTCAGGGGACTGTGTGAGATACTGAGACCTGGAGCTCACGGGGCACCAGTAAGCCCTCCTTCCTTCTTACATTCTCTCAGCCTTTTGCTTTCGTTCTCCTTTTCTTTGCCTTCATGGTTCCTCAGACACTCTGTCGCTTACTGTATGTCTACTTTTAGTTTCTCATGTTGTATCAGTCTGTCCTCGCGCTGGTTTACTTTGCTTTTCCTCCTCTTGGTTCACTTTAATAGTTGCTTAATTGGCTCGCGACTGTTAAATTTTTAAATCTGACATCCAAGATGTTTACAAGCCATTCGAAAATATATTTCGAATAGTTTCTTAGAGTCATAAGGGTGCCAAAATTTTATATTAAAACTAGCTTTAGTATGCGTCATTGACAGCAATAAAAAAAATTTTTTTTATTTTTTTTTTAGAAATAGTTACAATACTAAAAATAAGCTGATCAGTTTTCATGTAATCAGTGCTGTTATTTTAGGTTTAATTTCAGGCAGATACAGAAGGACCGGCAAAGTTTCATTAAATTCTGTTCGGCTAGTTTTGCGTGATGCTGAGACAAAATCTGGCTGGACAGACATACAGATATAAAGACATACAGACGGAAAAAAAAATATTCTGACGTTTCGGGTCCTTCAGTCTATGAAACGTAAAGATATCATTGAATGAGCGAGTTTAGACCAGTTTACAGACCAAACCTTCATTTATATCAAATATAATTTCTTTTATGTTGTATCAGTGTGAATTTTGAATGATTTTGCAAAACGCTATAACTTCACCTGTTAAAGTTGTGTTTATGGCCAAGCACATGTAACTATGCAATTCAGCATCGAGAATAGTCGTGGCTGAGTTTTAACTGAAAAATATAGCAAACTCACTACATTTCGCTTCCAGCTTCAGTTTTACTTTTTTTAAAGACTGCTCATCATAGTACAGGTGATGCACAAGGTCTGATCAGCCATCAACCGACCTCTCCTGTGGTCTCATAAAGTTATAACAGAGTTCAGAGTGAAGCAGACATGACCAGGAGAAACACCAACTACAGTGTGTGTATTTTATACGATCCTACATCCTGTATGTTGTAGCATTATATCTCTGTTTAGTTTTCTTTCAGTAAATATCACTCTCACTCACTCAGCATCTATACTGCTTTATTCTGTTACAGGGCCGCCAGGGGACTAGAACCTATCCCAGGAGACTTAGGGCACGAGGGCGGGGTACACCCTGGACGGGCTGCCAATCCATCGTAGGGCAAAAACACACAAAAATGAAACCAGAGTACCCAGAGGAAACCCACCAAGCACAGGGAGAACATGCACACACACACACACCCCGAGGCGGGATTCGAACCCGGACCCTGGAGGTGCAAGGTGACGGTGCTTTCAGTAAAGGTTACTTTTATAAATATCGACATGCATCATGGCTCCAGAATGCAGCAAAACCGGCGCTAGCGACAGTACAATATATCCCTCGTGTGTCTGCAGAGAATTATCAAAGAATGGCTTTTATCTTATTTTGCTGTCAAACAATTGCATTATATAAGTACATTATACATTTTTGTTGGTAATATTTATGAACTAGATGTGACCGCGAGTGAATGTGAAGTTCGCAGAATGAAGGTGCGAGATCGTGTTTATTATGTTGATTTCAATTGCACACTCATAAGCGCGTATTTGAAAAAATGCACAGCGCCATCTGTTGAATTTTGAGATGAACTAATGATTTCTTCAAGTTTTTTTTTTTTTTTTTTTTTAAATAATATAAGGGTGTTTTCCATTTAAATTTTAAATGAGCATATCTTCTCTTCCTGTGGGCCGACTGCGATGAAACAAAGCCTATAATGTTACCTCAAGCTCGGCCAAATACACCTGTGAAAATCTCATTTGAAATTTGTTTAGTAGTTCTTTACCTGATGCACAAACACACACACATAAAAATTCCAAACACCATCTCAACGTGTTCTGTTACTCATCTTACGTCCCCAAAATTATTTTTTCGCAAATATCTTTAATGTACAGACACGCCCACTTTACAGTTTCATTACATGTATAGATGAGAGATTTACGTGTAAATGATCACGATGCATGAAGTTCAGGTTCCCTGAGGATTTCTCTCTCTCTCTCTTTCTCTCTCTCTCAATGTTTGACTTAAAATGAAGTGAATATAATGAAAATAATCACTCCATCTTTTGATATCTTTTTGTATCTTTCTCACTTTCTTTGTCCTTTTATCCATATCCATATTGTCTCGATATTTCTGGTCTCTGTCCACTAAATTCTTTCCTTTTTAGTCTTTTCTTTTTCTCTATTTGTCCTCTGGTCTCTTCCTTCACTTTGTTTCATTTCTTCACAGTCCCTTTAATGTTCCTTCAATATTTCTCACTTTTTTCTTTTCACTCGAGGTTTCACCTCCCCCTCCTTCATCACTTTCTCTTTTACACGCTATCGTTTGTTTAGTCTGCCACATCCCGCCGTCCTTTAGTATTTCTCTCTTTGTTTTTTCTTTCTTGATGATGCCCTTTCTCCCCTCTTTCTTCTTTCTCAGGTCTCTGCTTTATTTCTCCTGATCACACTCGTTGTGTTCCCTTCATCTCTTCCTCACCTTCTCTCATTTTCTTTTTTTTCTTCAGTCTATTTCTCATTTTATCACAATATTCCTCACTGTTGCTTTCTTCATCATTTCCTTAGTTTCTTACATTTTGGTTGTTGTTGTTGGTCTTTCGGCTGCTCCCGACAAGGGGTCACCACAGCGGAATATCCAGCCCACACTACAACTTGGCAGAGGTTTTACGCCTTCCTGACGCAACCCTCCCATTTTTATCCAGGCTTGGGACCGGCACTGAATCCAGTGGCTGGGGTTTGGGCATTGGCTGGGAATCGAACCCGGGCCTTCCGCATGGCAGGCGAAACACCTACCACTGAGCCACCAGTGCCCTAGTTTCTTACATTTTGGTATTCTGTAGCAAATTCTATTCTCTCTTTCTTTTTTTAATCACACCATCCTCAGTCCCTCTTTGTCACAATTTTAGTAATTTTAATTTTAGCTCACTCTCTCTCTATCCCTCGATTATTTTATCTTTTCAGTCTCTAATCTTTCTCTCCTTAGCTGTGTATGACAGACGGAGACAGACAGACGGAGACAGACAGACAGACAGACAGACGCCAGTGTTTTTGTTCCATATTGCACTTTATTTTGTTCCAGCTCCTGGAACCGTTCACCGTGATCGAAAGCTTTATTGCTTTTCTCTTTTTTTTCACATTTTTTTACACGAGTACATTTTATTACACGATTACACGAGTGGGATTTGGGGTACAGTCTCCCATGTCACCGCCGGTAGCGAAGAGACAATACTGATCTCTCTCTCTCAAACAAAAGGACTAGGCGATGAGCTCGAGCTCCACTTCTACTGTACAGTAACACGACACCATATGATATGATACTGACAAGATCGGAATGTACGAAAGAATAAAACAGACTTTTAAAAGAGACAGAGCGATACAAAAAGTAAGTCTACAAGACTTATGGAGTGTGTTAAAGCACCGTCTTTCTCTGTCATGAGGCAGGACAGGCAGGTGAGGTGAGGTCATGTCATGTCATGTGATCGCGTGACAACGGAGCCTTCAGTGGTCCAGGATGCGCAGGTTTCCGGAAACGATTTTATTCTCCAGCATGGAGCCGGCCGGGATGTCGATCCGGTCTCCGTGATTGGCTATGATGATCACGGTTCCCTGTGGACGACAAAGGGTCAAAGGTCAGAAAGAACGAGAGCAATTCAGAAAGTCGCGGTGCTGGAAGCTAAAATTAATTATCCGTGGCTTCAGATACAGTAACAGTGTACGCTTTAAAAATTTGTTATTTATGTTGACATTACCAGCATTTTCACCCTAATGTCACACAGATCTGATTTTGTTTTAGGGCTGCATGAACAAACAAATCTAATGTTTGTTTGTTTTGTTTTTTTAGATCTGCCCGAGTCACTTTCGTATGTGTTCTTAGATCAGACACACATCCTGTAATTCACTTCTAATTGGCCAACCACAAAAACTGTATTTACAGTACATAAACTCCAACTTATCCAAAACTCTTCTGCACGTATCGTAACCCAAACCCCCCTAAATCCATCACATCACCCCCACCCTCCGACACCACCACTGGCTCTCCATCAAATATCACTTCCTCATATTTAAATCACTTCATAATCTCGCTCCTTCTTACTCATCAGACCTCGTTCAGTTCTGCCCCCCTCTTGACTCTCTCTGCTCTTTTTTACACCCCCTTAACCTACATGAAGTAAGGCTGAACTCAAATCTCCATTTAGATCATTTGTTTTTAAATGTCTTAAATTATTTTATTTATTTAATAATTTGTTTTAATCAATTGCTACATAACGTTATCTTTGTTATCAAGGTTATCTTGTTTAATATTTTATCTGGAAGGTGACCGGAAAGACCCCCATATAAATAAAATGCATCATTATAATAATAATGATTATTATATCTGATACAATGGTGTGCGTCTTGAGTGAAAACGGGCAGATCGAAATTCATGTGACTTTTTGCTTTTCTGCCTCTGACGTCATCAGTGCAAAGATCTCATATCTGCAGTGGTCGTGAAGTGCAAAAGAAATTAACAAAACCGAAACTAACATAACAAATTAAAAATTAAAATAACAAAACCAAAACCAAAACAACAAATTAAAAACCAAAACAACAAAACCGAAAACAAAATAACAAAACCAAAAACAAAACTTTCAAAAACAAAATAACAAAACCCAAAACTAATTTAATTTGTTTTGAGTTTTGATAATTTAGTTTTTTAGGTTTTGTTATTTTGTTTTTGAATTTATTTTGTTTTCAGTTTTATTAATTTGTTTTCCACTTCTTGGCCACCGTACATATCAGTACTAGCAATAATTGCGAAAACGTATGATAAAGTGAGACGTCTGGCTCTCCGTCTTCTTCTGCATCTCGACTAACTTGCCTGCCGTCGTCCAGTGTGAAATCCCAAGCAGATTTTTTTCCCCCGTTGTTTTAAATTGAACAAGTGGTCACATAAATATATATGATATGATGTGTTTTAATTCAATTCAATTCAATTTTATTTGTATGGCGCTTTTAACAACGGTCATTGTCTTGGCTTTACACAATCATAAGAAAATTACGGAAGTTTGTATGAAATGTGAATGTGTATGAATCAAAATGATTAGAGAGTCCCTGGTGAGCAAGCGTCACGTTTTTTTCACCCAGAAAATGTGAGAAAAGACGTATAGATGTGTGCATGTATGCCGTCGCTTGAGGAATTTAATAATCATGAACGTGAATCGTCATGACGTGCAAATGCAGAATTGATCGAGGTGGCCTGTAATGTGAACGCAGCCTTATAGTGATTTCACGAGGAACGTGAAGACATACAGTATGCTTACTCATGAAGTGTGTAGATGGGGAGGAGGAGTACGAGTTACACACACACACACATAGACACACACACATAAAACTGCTTAGATCAGAATCACTGGCCAACAAAAAGTTTTTAAGGAACATTTGGTGTGTTGAAACATTTAACACACTTCTCTTGCGAATGTAATGGATCAGCCAGGGAATGTCCGACTTGTTTTTTTTGCGACAAGCTTAATGCACAACATATCCTCTTTACACACACACACAGGCACAGTGAGCGCTCCAAGTGTTGTCCCTTATTCACTTTGACTAATGAGAATAGACGTTGCACCACATGACCTCACAAAGGAAAAAGTGCAGAAATAATGTGTGAAAGCTGTCTGTGTTTTTTGTGAAGCCAAAAAATCTGTCCTAAACAAACGGTCAAGAACATGTTCCACATCTATTATTATTTCCAAATGACTACAAAAGACTTGATTGAAAAAAAGTTGAACGTGTTCTCGGAGTGAGTGATCAGATTCACACTTGGACACGTCTGTGTACTCTTGCGTACTTTACCTTCAGAGAGACATTTTTCCCAAACGTCACGTCTCCGGATACGGTCAGGTGATCCAGCTCCAGCATGTCAGGAATACTCTCGAAGCGTGTCAGATACTCCTGGACCTGTACAGAGAGAGAACTGTGTTCAGTCTGCGTATAAAAGTCCACATGTATTAAGAGTGCTGTGTGATCGTGTAAGTATGAGGGTCAAACCAGGATGTGTAATTAAATTCCTCCCCATCACTAGGGGGCTCCCACATTAAGCTACCTTCCTGGCTTTATGTGTTTTTCTATTACAGTAAATCTGTTCATCATTCTAGTTATTAGTGAAATACAGATGTGTATAAATAAACAATGTCAGGCTGCTGTTAGATTTCAGAGCGCAGTTAATTCCTCTTTCGACTTGGGCAAAAAGTTGCCACATCACTTTTCATTCTTTTGCAAGAAATAATTTAGGCAGTGAGTGCTTGTTGTATAAATGCAGTCCTGTCCTGAGCTATAGTTGCTGTCTTGCAGCATGGAGAGTCCCTGGAGACCAGAAAAGCAGCATTCTGCAGCTTTAATGAGGCTGACCTACATACTGCTGTGCACCAGCAACTACACACACACACACACACACACACACACACACACACACGAGAGGCCGGGCAGATCTGCACCAGCAACTGAACTAGAGAATTTAACAAAGTATTAATCCACAGCAACTGTCCAACCTTTATGAAGTTTAATTACTTCTTCACAACCATTTTAATTTTTCCTCATTAACGAACATCAAAAGCTCTAAGAGGTGACGTAAATAATCTCTTTATAATATTAAGGCGGCAAATATTACTCAGCAAGTGAAGTTAAATTTCTATGAGCCAGAAAAAAGGGCCACAATGTGACGGCTAAAAATTCAGAGTAACTCCAAAGCTGAACGTCTCCTGGGGTATTTCTGGTATGCAGCGGTTGGTACCTACTGAAATCAGTCCAAGGAAGGACCACCAGTGAATTGGCGACAGAGTCATGGGGGCCCAAGACTGCGAGTGAAGCAAAGGCTAGCCCGTTCGGGCCGATCACACAGAAGAGAGCTACTGTGGCACGGTTTGTGGAAAAAGTTATTTCTGGTTATGACATGATGGTGCCAGAACACACAGAGCATCACAGTTTGCTGTGTACAGGACAGCGCTGGCACAGAGCGGTCAGAGTGCTCATTGGACTGCTCATGCTGCCCTGTGTCCACTGCTGAAAGCTTCTACAATGAGAACATGATGAGCATCAGGAACTGGACCACAGAGCGATGGAAGAAGGAGACCTGGTTTGATGGATCATGTGCATATAATTGTCTCCAGGATGCACTACGGGAAGAAGGATCCTGGGTCCTGACATTACTTTGACATGCAGAGGTGAAAAGTAACAAATGACATTTACTCGCGTTACTGTAATTGAGTAGATTTTTTTGTTTACTTCTACTTTTTAAAATCTGTCATTTCACTTTTACTTAAGTATGTTTTGCTTGAAGTATTGTACTTTGCTACATTTTACATCATATTCGCTACCGAGTAAAAAATGGATGAATGAAAATGCAAAATAATAAAAATAATAAAAATAATGCAACGGAGTGCCGAAGACTATCACACGTTTCCTCCGAATCACCTGACTCCAGCTGACCGCATCTTTTCGAACTGCTCGCTCACACGCCATTGGGTCGGCGTAACACACTCGGAGGACAGCCCTATCCGCTCCTTCCGCTTGCGTGAGCTCGCAGACGCCCCTGATTGGCTGTAGAGCCGTGATTAAT